>BRDA01010428.1:121724-125672 GCA_036984385.1 Crenuchus spilurus
AAAGGCAACAGTCTGTAACTGTGTACCTCTATAGTGGATGTATAAAGTAAATGGAGCTCATAAAGTGACCTGTCAGTGGAAGTACAAGGTAGATGTTTTTAATAAAGTAGGCAGAGAGTGTAAAATTCAATGAACTCATGCATTAACAAGCACAGAATTTACAGCATATATAATGCAAAACCTGGAATCATATGTAAGGCATTCATGCATTATTCATTACACAGGACTGGAATATCAGCAGTTTTTGATGTTAAAGATATGTAGTCAAAGCAAAGTACCTCGATAACCCTCAGCATTTCTGTGTGCTGCCATTAAGAGCTGAAGGGCTGAGATCCTTTTTAATGGTGGAATTTTTAAACACCACCTTCATACTATAAAGAATGAACCATTTCTATATTTCTCCTCATAGCAGTCCATTATTGCTTGTAGTTCTCATTCAATACCTGGTTTGGTTAACCAGTGAGTGTTTATACATGCACTTAATAATCTGATTATGATCAGATGTCTGTAGTCAGGTTATTAAAGTGGCCATGTAAATAGCGCATGACAATTTTTACATCAGAGTATTGCTGAGAAAATTATTTTTTAAGAAATCTTAATTGCTGAGTTTAATAAATCTTATAAAGAGAGCTGGACTTTACCTCAGTATTCAGATTTCTCAGCATATGTATTATATACTCTTACAGTGGTCTGAGGCTGCAAATGTGCAAAAAACCCGTCAGAGGGTACATCAAGCAGAGTTTAAAGCAGCACCTGCGAGATGGCAACAAAACACATTTGGAGTGATGCTGAAATGTGACAAGGATGAAGAAATAAAGCATTTAAATCCAAACAAAGCAAATAATTCCAAAACATCTGGTACACATTTCTTTAAATTTCTTTTAGTTTTCTAACCTTAGCATATTGTAACACAAGTCATAAAACTACATAAAGAAACCAAATTAAAAAACAAAAAAAATGTTAAAAGTTTTTTTTTGTTTGTTTTACTGTTGATCAGTGTGGCTCATGAAAATCAGAAATCTGGAATCACAAATTATTCTAATATTCCTTTGGAGTTTGAGAAAATTACTATTTAAACAATATCAACTTTAAAACATTCAAAGGTTGGAAATATGTCCTTACATCTAATGAAATACAGTGGTAACCCTACTTGCGAGCATCCCTACTAACAAGTATTCCAGGTAATGAGTCGAGATCTCGGAATATTTTTGTTCCAAGTATTGAGTAGCGTAAATTAGTTCAAGTATGCCAACCTCTAGGGGAGCGGCGGTCGTAGCATTCCCTAGATGCTAGCATAGAAGAAGAGGTCAGTTATTACCTTTGATCGCTGTCCAGTGAAAGTGAAAATGCTAGTGAAAATGACGCAAAGAAAGTGAAAGGTAGTGAACAAGAAAGTTAGATAAATTTTACTTTTCATATGATAAGTGTAACCATGCCATACATGTACGCCCGTCCTCCTGTCCTCCTTAGCAGCCAGCCTACACAAGCACCGTCGTCATCTCGTTTATTTTTAAAAAACCCATATAAACACATTATTTAGCATATTAAAGTAAACTGTATATTGGCCAGCTGACACGGATTAATCAGTTTTACATGTATTCTTATGGGGGAAAATACATCCAGTTAACGAGCAAACCAGCTAACGAGCTCGGCTCCTGCACAGATTAAACTCGTAAGTAGGGTTACCACTGTCTGTATATATATATATAAAAAACTTTTTAGTGACAATATAATCTATATACTCTCTCTCTCTCTCTCTCTCTCTATATATATATATATATATATATATATATATATATATATATATATATATATATATATATATATTGTATATACAGATACATGCTTTAGACATGGGAGCAATGATGTTCAGAGTATCTTTAACAAAATATTTGCTATAGTGACTGAAAATGATTTAATTTTCTTAAATGTATCATTTTAATTATTCAGACTTGACTTTAGTGTTGATGTTTCTGGTTTATATGTTTGACTGAAAATATGAGATCAATACTGATGTAATTGAATTGAGTGAAAGTCGAGTGATTTTTTTGTTCATTACTTTAAATGTAATTATTTTATTGATTTCATTCTTCAAAAGTAACTCATGATCAGTAGTTCACTTCTACTGACTTCATTTTAAGAGGTGATTGATTGTTCAATTATTGATAAATCAATAACTTAATTTTCATCATATTTCAGTACAGCTCAGTGCATTTCAATGCTGAGATAAGGACTTTCTAGTTGTAGAGTAACTGACATCAGCAGGGCTCTGCTGCATTCTCCACTGAGTTAAAGAATAATGAACAATTTTTGTTTTTCACACATACTGAGAAGAACACAATCCCTGTTCTTGTTTCCATCCCTCCATCACACTGGGCAAGAACAGACCTGATCTCAGCACCCCAATTAGTGAACAAACACACACACACACACACAGCTTTCTGTATCATACTGGGGATCTCATGCAAAATATAAATGAACATGTAAAATGATCCTTTATTTAACAAACTCTCTCAAAAATACACACACATACACAACATTTGTATATCTTATTGTTGTCACACTCATTGTTCATGTTATCAGCTCCACTGACCATACAGGTGCACTTTGTAGTTCTACAATTACAGACTGTAGTCCATCTGTTTCTCTATATACTTTGTTAGCCTCCTTTCACTCTGTTCTATAATGGTCAGGACCACCACAGAGCAGTATTATTTGGGTGGTGGATAATGTGGATAATGCAGTGACAGTGCAGACACAGGAGTCTATTTTTCCCATGTTTGTAATTGTAATTTTCCATGTGTTATATGAATGAAGTGTGGTGCTGATGTATATATGTTTATATTTGGATGTCTAAGTGTAAGTGTGTGTGTGTGTGTGTGTATGGACATTTGCCTGATGCTCTCATTCCAGGACTCAGGCTGGGACAACAGCTGCTCTCGACATGAAGAGGAAGTTGGTTGTCCCAGCATGCACCTCTCTTCCTGTTTCACTCCAGGTAACAGCAATGCCAGTGTGCAATTCATGCAGATCTTTAGGAGAGAAGAGAGGACAGAAATGAGCATGAAGAGTAGAGAACATTAATTTTCAAAGTAAGTAATAACTGCCCCATAATTGATCTTTTAACTGTTTGACATCATTCATATTGTCTAAGGATTTCATGTACAAATCTCAACATCACTGTATGATTTTCAATCCGTGAATCTGAATAATTTCTACCAAAATGAGTAATAACTAGGATGATTTTATATTTTGTCATAATAACTTGGTTCCTCTTAAGGTTTCTACCTCTACCTTTGTCTTACTCACTAGAGTCTTGCACCTGGATTTCTGTAAAACTGCTTTGTAACAATAAATGTTATAAAAAGTGGTATACAAGTCATTATTAAGGGAACTGACCTGAATTCATTACATTAAAATACATTCAAATTAATACTAGGGCTCTCAAAATTAACAGACGTGCTGTTAATATCAAAATGTTTAATGCTGCTATTTTTTTTTTTTACTGCCACTAACACATTTTCATTTAATGACCGTGACTGTACAGACTCACTCAGAGCTCATTTCAGGTCAGGAAGAGCTTATTAACAGAGTTTATAAACAGACGAACAATAAAACACCAGTGATGTGAATAGTGTGTGGAGATACATTTCTCTCTAAAGCTAATCAAAACACCTGTTTGTGCATTAGACTAGTTTAATGTTGGCAAAATATTCTGTGACTAAGAAGATAAGAAGTGATGAAAATAATGTTAATGTATTATTGAAAAGTGTTGAATTTGATTGTAATTGTGGTTCATTGTGACACACATTATAATAGTTTGACAGCACTAATACATGATTTTTTTTTATTAAAGGAGGCATATTGTATCCTTTTTGACTTGTTAACTTTCAATTAAAAGTTGCATGTGGGTCTAAATTAAAAAAAAAAAAAAAAAAAAAAAAAAAA
>BRDA01010431.1:0-15654 GCA_036984385.1 Crenuchus spilurus
TCCCTTTATTTTTTTGAGCAGTGTATATATATATTTTTTTTTTCGTACTTGCCCGAGTTACACGCTGGATGCACAGAGCTTACAAGCTTATTCAGAGTTGATTTCAGGTCTTATTATTGATCTGGAACAGTACAACATAGTGACGTTGGATTTATATTCATATTCATGTGTTTTCTTGTTCACATCAAGAGTTTCAGACACTAACAGAGTCAAAATCTGTGAACTTTCAGCTTTGATAGATCACATTCAGTGCATACAGTGTGAACAGACATCACACTCTTAAAGGAGCAGCACAGATTAACCATCTCAGACTAAAGCCAATCTAAGCAATTGCTGGTGTGGAGAACTTGTTCAAAAAGTTCAAAAAGAGGCAGTGGTTGGCATCACACCAAACAGAGGAGGCTTGTGCTTGTCTTCACCCTCCTAGAGTCAGGGAGAGTCCAAAAGTGATGGGGAGAGCCCCCTAGTGCATGGGATGGGTTAATTGGCTAAAAAAAAAAAACGTAGCTCTTAGGTTTTCTCTTAAGTCTCTGAATATTTTTTTTCAGGTAACAAGTAAAATTCCAAGTAACGAGTAGCGTAAATTTGTTCAACTATGCCAACCGCTAGGGGCGCTGTGGTCGTAGCATCCCCTAGATGCTACCGTAGAAGAAGAAGTCAGTCAATACCTTTGACCGCTGTCCAGTGAAAGTGAAAGTGCTAGTGAAAGCGACGCTAAGGTAGCAAAAGGTAGTGAACAAGAAAGTTTTACTTTTACTTTTCATATGATAAGTGTAACCATGCCATACACGTACGCCCGTCCTCCTCTCCTCCTTAGCCGCCAGCCTACACAAGCACCATTGTCGTCTCGTTTATTTTTTTAAAAATCCATTTAAACACATTATTTAGCATATTAAAGTATACTGTATATTGGCCGGCTGACACGGATTAATCAGTTTTACATGTATTCTTATGGGGAAAATGCATCCAGCTAACGAGCAAACCAACTATCGAGCTCAGCTCCTGCACGGATTAAACTTGTAAGTAGGGTTACCACTGTACCTGATGCTTCTATTCATTCGACTTTTTTTTATTTGCATTTATCACTAAGGAAAGCATCAATACTGTCAAGATATAACATATTATTTGAGAACTGATCTATGCTACATCAACATTGCTTTGACCATATAGATAATTGGGGGTGCTAGTCTTAGCCTGTATTCAAAACGGCATGGCATCGTTGTGCCTTTTAACAGATGAAAGGTAGGACATCTGCTTATAAATGCAGCAGTCTACTTCTGACAGATTTAACAGAGTTGGTTCCAATAGGTATCTGGTCATGCAACTGTAGTACACCACACTGTAAATGTCAGACTTGACAACATACTGCACTCTGCAACAAGGAGTGCTATGCTGTATACAGTATATACTCCACAGTCATATCATATTAGACCACCTTAACCATGAGTCTGCTTCACAAGCCCAGACGTTACACTTATCCCTCAAACTTGCCTCATTGCTCCTATGTTCATTATAGAGGTTAACTGGTCCACTGTGACACATTAATAGCCACCACTGTTATGCCGTTGGGAGGTAATAGAAGGTACACCTTCACTTCGACAGCTCTAAAACATCCCCTAAGTTAGCAGTTTCTGAGATGCTACCATCCTTTGCCCAGTGCCATTATTTTGAGCTTTTTTTAGACATCACATCACATCCTTTACCCATGATTATTATTTTGTACTCTGCTACACCTGACTGGTGTGTTCACTTATTTATACATGCAGCAAACCCTGTCAGGTGATGTCTGTATTGTCATGGGGTGGTCATAATATTATGATACTGTGAAGTGTAGTATGCAGTATAGTAGAACACTCTTTCAAAAGCACATCTCATTGCTTAATCTCATTGTCTCATGAGAATGGTCTGTGTTGGACTGTATGAAGCATTAAGGGTTTTTGGCATGGATCATTGATTTATTTTGGTCAGTTTCACACAAAATGTGGATGGACGTACAAATCCACCACCCGTGGACCCGTGTGCTAACCACCCATGCACCCATCTGTTTACCCACACACCCACGCATTCACCCACTCACCCACCCACCCATGCACGCACCCATCCATCTGTTCACTCACCCACTGACACACCCATCCACTCAGATATCAGTTTGTTATTAAAGGTCATGACTTTCTATAGGTCATATAGCATTTTGGTTGTTTTTAAATGCACTTAATGTTCCCAGGTCCAAAATATTATATAAATACTCTATATGATGTGTAAAAATCACTGATGGATGTAATGTATAGGTGGTGGAAGCTGGCAGGTTCATACGGGTTGCTGTGTCTGTTATAGATTTTAAGTTCACAGCCACAACTGACTGGAATTTTCCTCTGATTGAAACTAATGGCCTTGATCTTCTTATAACATTTTGTAACGATTTACTGGGGCTATTTTTCTGATATGTGTCTTGAGTCACTGCAGTGCTTCTTTCCTAGCCCTGCCTGACACACAAAGCCATTTCATGTCAGCATTTCTCCAGCAGTCTCAGTATAAGACTATTTGCAGAATGCTGCTCTGTATTTAACCCTTTTCGGTTTTCTACATCTCTATCCTGAAATGAGGTTTTAGTCTTAACCTTTACATACATACCTCAGGACCTCAGAATTTGATATGTTGATGATATTCATTGGTGAACAGTCATAAGAAAAGGCCCTTATAAAGAATGGTAAAGGAGAGAATGAAAAGATTGGACTTCAGACTAAATCAACAGGAAAGACCTTAACTTATCCATTGATGGAGAAAATATGGAAATGCTGGACAGGCTTTGCCTGCCTGGATCAATTATTAACCCTCTAGAGTCTGCGCTTTCACTGGCGGCATATTAACAAAATTCTGCAAAGACAATTGTATAACTCTGCGAGATTTTATCCTAGAAACAAAACTAAACATACCCCGGAAACCTTAAATGGTATACTTTTCAAATATATAGCTTGAATCAAAATATATTTTCACATATTTATAAGAGCAGCTTAAATAAGCAGAGACACATTTGTGAAACGAGTCATACAGCTCTGCTTTATTTTCCCACCAAAATGATGTGCTCTGTCAGTCATATAATAATGGCATGGTAATTCCAGACATGCCATTGGTTGGATTACTGGCCGTGGAATGTGTGGAATCTGAACCTGAACAAGGACCTCTAACCTGAGTGTTCACACCTATCTCATGAATATTCAAAGCTGGGTTAGAGGCTGAAGAAAACACAGTGTCACCTCACATTAGTTAAGCTTTAGAAATAAAACCACATACAATTTCTAAAAACTGTAATGAGCAGTGTGTAGCCAACACCTCTGTTTATTCAGTTCTGAGCTCAAAAAGTCTTGATTAGAAATGTTTAGTGTTTTTTCTGAAAATAGTTTTTTGGAAAGTCTAAGTTTAGAGCAGATTTTGACTCTGTTGTTGTTGAGTTTGTGCTGAACAAAAGCCTGTGTAACAGTTTTGGGAAAAATAATTTTATATGGGTGTAATTTGTGAAAAAGTCAAGCCATGTCAGACTACATCAGAGTGTCTGAAATATAGTAGTATGAAAAAGTTTGTGCACCCCTGTTAATTTTCATGATTTTCCGTTAAAAATCATTGGTTGTTTTTTTTATCAGCAATTTCAATTTAATATATCATATATCAGACAAACACAGTGATATTTGAGAAGTGAAATTAAGTTTATATGATTTACAGAAAATGTGCAGTAATTATTTAAACAAAATTAGACTGGTGCATAAATTTGGGCACCCTTGTCATTTTATTGATTTGAATACCTTTATCACTAATTATTGTATTACTAATGTAAAAGTGCACTCCTGGTCAAATGACACATTTAGTGAAAATAATTAAGATGTAAATTAATGTCTACATGATGAATAAAGATGTGCTAACACAAAGTGATAAAGTGCTCAATTTTTGGCCAATGTGCACACAGAGGAATTTGATCTCTGCATTTAACCCATCAGTGAAACACACATACACAATAGTTGGCAGTGAGAACATGTGTCCGAAACAGTGCCTATCTTGGGTGCCCAAGGAGCAGTTGGGGTTAGGTGCATTGCTCAAGGGCACTTTAATCATGACCTGTCCAGGGATCAAAACGGCAACCTTCCAGTCACAACACCAGATCCCTTACCATCAGGCCACAGCTGCCCCAGAAGACTGCTAATGTCACACCATGATTGGTCCCTCCAATACTGAGCAAAACTAAAAAAATTACCTTCTGGTACCAACTCTGCTACCTACTGATTATTTATGCAGATTGTAGTCAGCATGCAGTAATGAGTAAAATAAGGGTTAAAGCAAAAAAATGGGGGTGAAGGTTGATTCAGTGATCCTTGTCTAATCCTGACTAAAGCCTTTATTCTCCTCTTTTCTTCACAGTGAGCCAAGGTGGGATGGCGGCAGACATTTGTCCAGATCCAGGGATTCCAGAGAATGGGAAAAGAATTGGTTCTAGCTTCCAGTGAGTCCTCCTCCTGCTTCTGATATTTACTGTGCTTGTCCGGTGTAATGGGAGCTGCATGACTCTGTGGTAATTAGAGCTGGCCCTGCTGTTTGACATATGTAGTTTGAGCCTCCATGCCGCTGTGCCATGAGGAGCAGAGATGTGCTGGGAAAAGGTCTTGATTAGCGATGTCCTCATATAGTGATTTCTACAATCCTGATTAAAGTCCGTTAATATTGAAGATAAAAAAGTACACATTTACAGAACTCTGTCAGAGATATAGCGTGGATTGAATTCATTAGGTTGTAGAGCTGAGATTATTTTCTTAGACAAAGGTAGTGGCTTTAAGAGTGTGTCAAGGCTTGGTGTTGGATTTTTAAGAATTGAGAACATTTCAAAGTGCAGAATGAATTAATATGTTTGTAAACAAAGGGCTTCAAGACGTGTGGGTGGATAATGGAACAGTATGGAGGTGTGGAGCACAACGCACTTGGAATTTACTTAGAAATTGTAATGAAACCCAAAAACAGTTGTGTGCTGTAATGTCACCTGTAAACCTGGTACCACTTTGGGTTTTGTGTATTTTCTGCTGAAGAAAGTAAAGCAAAGCAGAGACATCTGTGGATTCAGTGCCTGAGAAGAGAAACAGCTGCAAACCCAAGTTCAGTGATAAATTATTGGGCAGCACGTTCGCCTCTCAGTGCTGAGGTCTTGGGTTCGAGTCCACATCTGAGCGGAGTTTCCATGTTCTCCCCGTGTCTGTGTGGGATTCCTCCAGGAACTCCGGTTTCCGCCGCTTCTCACTGGTGTGTGTGTATATATGAAATGTGTCAATTGTAAAGCATCCTTGGGTGTCTAGAAAGGCGCTATATAAGTGTAATATGTATGTATGTATGTAAATTCAATGCAGGAAAAGACTGAAAATTTGGGTTCAAGAGAAACTTCTTTCTTTGCTCTCGTGGAAGGCGATCGCTTTTTCTCCCTGTCCTTCCTATCTCACCCTGCTTGCTTCTCTTGTCTCGTCTTCGCGGAGCTCCTAATAGCACTGTCCTGAAGAATAAATTACGGAATTAAATGGTCTTTCAATACTATTGGCGCTATCTTCTCTGAGAAGTATGGGTTCAGGGAGCCCACCTGCCCTGATGGGATGTTTGCAGCTGGATATGCGATGGTTAGTTGTATGCCTGGTTGCACTCTCTCTGGAGAGTGCAGAAGAGGACGTTATTCGGAACACGGACTGGGGTACTCTGCAGATTGGAATAGGAATGCACTGGTATCGGAAATTAAAGAGGTCAGGTCATCTGTCCAAACCCCCAGAAGCTACCTGAGGATTATACGATGGGCAGAGCTGATGGCTCTCAGATTATATAAACTGTGGTTTGAATAACAGCTTGGAGAAAAAGTCTCAGCTCTGCAATGGTTTGGATTCTTGAGAGACTAATGAATGACTTGAGTAACCACCATAAATTTTAGTGGTTATTTGCAGGAAATTTGTGTCTGATCTACCTTTCGGCTCCCCATTTCGGCAGCAATCTGCCACCAGGAAGGACGTTGCTATGGGTTGCTATGAGCCTTATCCTACCCAGCGTTTCTGAAGATAAGGGGCTGTCTGCTGGGCACCAGGAGTCAAGGACATTGAAACAACTGCTGGAGATCACCAGACTGTATGACTGCACTGAGCGCTCAACTGTTCACCACCCCTCCTCCCTACCCCCATCACAGCCCTCCCACTGCTCATCCCCAAGTGAGAGGCAACGGATTCTGTGTAGCGCCGTGGAGTGTCGCTCTCACTGGAGGGCCAATGTTGGAGCTGGACTATCCTACCTCCCACCCCCTTTGCAAATGTGTGTATATTTGTGTGCTTGTGCAAAAAAGGTGTTTTTTTCACTCTCAAACTGTGCCAATCAAATGACACAGTTTGAGGATGTTTATTTTCCTCCTTTCTTTCCCGATGTAATAATCTGAATTTCTTCCTTCTCTAAAAAGAATTTTACTAGCACCTGTGACTGTTACAATGTGTGTCTATGTGACAATAAAGTATTCATTCATTCATCTCCCTCTCCCTCTGGTGAGCCATTAGAGGGCTATTAGTCAACTAGTGTTCTGTAAATGCATGGCAGCATCCCATCCTCCCCCCACCACCAACCAAGAGGAGACACTTCATACATGGCCTTGCCATACTTTGGTGGTGTTTCCTGCTGGAAAAGGACTGAACAATAGATTAAGTGAATATTCGATTAAGTGAGTCACTGTAGGGGGATTTTGTATTTGCGAAAATCTTCGTTCCTTCAGCCATTCTAGTTAAGGGAGGGTTTAGTAACCACATGTCTGTGAATAGCCTGGCAACCAACTTGCCTGTGTAGAGCAAGCCTGTAGAAACCAAACAATGTCATCTATCATTAATAATTCAGATAAAAACTTTCTTCATTATTAATTTTGGTCATGATTTGATCTATAAGTGCATCAGGAAGCATTATCCACCTGGAAGGATGCTTTATTATTGTTGTGATGTCAAGTGAATTTGTTGTATTGGAAGGATACAAAAGTGCCATCATGATGTAAGTCTGTTAGTGTTTTGGTGCCTATTGTATCCCAGCTAATCCTCTGGCCCTGACAGAGGAGGTAAAATCCCTGTGCGACAGACCACAGAAGAGCTTTAAAAGTTGTATCGATGTGTTGACAACAATGTTGTTAATGATATTTTCGTGCAGTTGGAGTGTATAAATGGCAACTAAATAGAAGAGCCAGCTCAGTGTGGTTTTTAATCTCCCATTCTGGGAGAAACTAAAGAGGTCCACTATTGTTAAGCGCATAGATGGAACTGTATGTTTGGTAAAGCCATGCCACCTAATCATTTTAGTTTTGTAATAAACCATTTGGTTTACCAACCAATCCCAAAATTAACATACTATAGGTATGACAGCTGTTTACATCAATCAGCCATAAAGTAATATTCATTTGTGTTCATCATTTTATTCAAACAGACATATATTTTATATGAATTATACAGATGGATTGGCACCCTGTACTGGCTTTGGCTGAAACAATTAACTGTTCTGTCCAGTGCCCATTGCATGAGTTTGGCAACTCACCACAACCCTGAACTGGATTAAGCACTTGAGATGAAGGATGAATGGATTGAAATACTGTACATAAAGTGACATATTTCAAGCAAGTTTTGTTTCAGTATTGATCCGTTCAGCAGTAAAAAAAAATGATTGAAAAGTCACTTATAATGTATATAAAATCTAACAGTTTTTGAATGAAATTATCTATAACAATAACTTTTTCACTTTAATCTCATTATGATATAGTTCTATAAAGTCAGAACTACTTGTGCCACCATAACAGCTCTGACCTACTAACCTATGCCACAATCATCTGTTTGGACCTTGTCAAAGTGTGCCATCATCACAATAATCAATGTTCTTCAATACATCTCTTAGTGATATTAATGTGGCTGATTGGTGTTTACATAGCCCACCTGCAGTGTTGCAATTCTCTATATTGTGTTATGTGATTACACAACATTTGTTTAATTAATAGATGCTATGCTTCACAATAGTTTTTATGTGCCCTTGAATGTCCATCATGGTCTTGAAGGTTTAGTACTATATCTAAAAGCAGGGCTGTCCAAACTTTTCTTGTTGGGGGCCAGAAGGAGAAAAATATGTTCAGTCACGGGCCACAGATGTATAATACAGGTAGTCCCCAGGTTACGTCGTCCCCGAGTTACAATGTTCCGTGGTTACGACACATCTCCCATTTACTGTATAAAGCCTTGTTTCGTGTTTGGTGTGCGCGGCGGAAGAATACACGGTTACGCGGCTGTTTTCTTTTCATTATTAAACGTATTTTATATGTGTTTTTTGATAATTACTGTGTTAGGATAGGATAAGTGCTTACAGTATGTTATTTATGTACAGTATTTACGTATGATCCGACTCACACGAAATTCGGTTTATGACGCGAATGTAGGAACGGATCAACGTCGTAACCCGGGGACTACCTGTAGTTTGTTTTGTGGTCATTGTATTTTTTTTTATGTAGTCCAAAAACCTACACTCTACCAGCACTGAACATTTACTCACATTTTTTAATAATAATAAAAACAAATAAATAAAACTTTTGCACAAAAGCTGCAAACCTGGCAACCCTGAAGTTCCCATACTGGGCTATGAATTGAGCTACCTCATAACCTTTGTATTATTTTCTTGCATTTGGTTAGCACAAAAAAAAAAAACTGGTTTTGTTGAGCTGACAAACTGCTGCTAGTTGTTTCACCTTCTGTTCTTGTTCAACAGCAGTGCATGACCTGAAGGAGTGATATTTCATTTCATAATATCTCAACATTATACAACTTCATTACAGTAACTGTTTCCTGACAAATTAAACATTCACTCTTCCACCGAACTCAGTGAACAAATATACATTTTTCCAACCTGCCTGAAATCTTCTATATTCTGTCTATTTTTTGTTTCTTTGGAGCCGCCATGTCTACCCAAAAGCTCAGGAACAGTAATGTAGGTATAATGTAAATGTTTAGCATTGGGGGGGGGGGTATGAGAAGCATTTTATATTGTTTTTATGTGACAGCAATAACCAGTGTTCAAACCAGGCCTGACTTTGGACATGCCTGTCTTAAAGGTTCACTACATTTAAGTTTTTCCAGAGAAAGTATCAGATTTTGTATATTTACCTGAGCTTTTTTAAACGATAAAATAAATGTTGAGTGGAGTCAATACAGCTTCAACTACATTCATTACAACAGAGTATAATACAAATATGTTCTCAGACTAAACCTTGAGCAACAAAACCCAATTGAAAAATGGGAACACATCACACCTGTTATGGCTTCCCTATTTTGGCTCCCCATCAAGTATAGGTTCCAATCTAAATTTTTACTTTTTGTTTTTAAAGCAGTCCATGGCATGGGTCCACTATACATTAGTGACATGTTATGCACATATAAAACACAAATGTCTAGGCTTAAACACAAGAGTGACCGTGCCTTTTCAGTTGCTGACCCTAGATTATGGAACTCTTTGCCTCTTGAAATGAGGTCCGTGCTTTCGTTTAATGATTTTAAAACGTCTCAAAACTCACCTTTTTTCTTTGGCTTACGAAAATGGTTAAATTGAGGTTTCTTTTATTCTGTTATTTATAATTATACTGATTTTATGTATTCCTTAGTTTGTGTTGTGCCTGTACATGCTTGTTCTGTTTTTATTTGATTTTATTTGATCATCTTTTATTGTCTCTTGATGTACAGCACTTTGGTTAGCCTTGGCTGTTAAATGTGCTATATAAATACATTTGAACTGAATTGAATTGAATTGAATTGAAATTGAAAGGAGAAGTACTGACCCATTGATGGTCCAGTCAAACCTCTGAAAACTAAATACACACTAAAACACAGTCTAAGAACTGTGAAGTCTTCTGCAGCCTCCTCTCACTTTCTTTCCATCATCTCCAGTATAAATAAAGCTGATTTAAGTAAAGACTAGAATTGGATCAGGTTTCATCCCGCCAGTACAGATCCTGATCAGAACTGGACACCTGTGCTCTTGATAGACCTTGAGGTCCTGCTGGAGATGCTTCTCGTAGCCTCAAGTCCTTTCGGCAGTGCTCAATTTAATAGAATGGCTTTGTGATGAGTGAGAAAATAAGGGACCTAAACCGGGCCTGAAAAATCGCAGTTTATTGCAGGTTTAGTGACTGGAAGGCAAAAGTCCGGCTGCTGAGACAAGCGCTTCACGAATTGCATTTGCACTCCCACCACCTTTTCCAATTTAACAAAAAAAGAAAAAAGAAAAAATTGAGTCTGCAATGAATGTGTGATTTACGTAGCAGGTCATTCGCTGACGGTCATCTGTTTCTTTTCTTTTTTTTCCCGCAACTCCTGCAGGGTCGGAGCCAGCATCCAGTTCTCCTGTGATGACAGCTATGTGCTGCAGGGATCAAAGAGCATCACTTGCCAGAGAGTGACTGAGACCCTGGCTGCCTGGAGTGACCACAGGCCGATCTGTCGGAGTAAGTGCGAATATGGTTCTCCTCGGCCCTGTCCCGACACTTTCTGTAAGGACATTGTCAAATCCTGTTAAGGGAGATGTGCAGCACATGCCAATGCAGAGGAAGGCAGCGCGAGGCATACTTTCCATCCAGGGTCGCATCTGGCAATATCACAGAGCTGATATTCTGCAATTTAATCACCCACATGCACCACACATCATCTAACCTGCATCCACACTGCTCATATATTTGTTTTAAAATCACTTCTAATTGAATAATGCTACAAATCTACAGATGTTAACAATCATTAAGACAGTACGAGGTTTAAATAATGTCTCAGTTAATCAGTAGGTGGTAGTACTTCCTTTGCTCCTACCATTATTTTTCATACACCATAATAAACCTTTCATTAATTGGCATTAGAGTGTTGTATTATTATATGTATCGTTATGCATTAATTTAGCTACATGAGGAACTATCCTTCATAGTTGTAGTGAGCTGGTCTTTAAATAAATGAATACACTGGTACAGAGTATGCTCCCTTCAGTGACTTGAGACATCATTGACTTTTTCGTTATGAAATCATTTGCGATGTGAAACTCATCCCCTCTTTGCAGATTTCCTCCAAAGTCATATGATACACATTGTTGTATTTGTGCCTTCTGCAGGTTTTGTCTGGCAGGGGATTCATTCTTTGTTTCTCATCCATATTCTGTCATTTTAGGCATCCATCTAGCAAATTAATTAGACGTGATGTTTGCTTTAATTACGCTCTGTCATTTTGAGTGCCTACCCACGGTGCCTCTCTTCACGACTCAAAAATGCACTAACCTGGACAGAAGCCTCATTTAAATACACAATTTCTAGTTTAATTAAAGTTGTGCTTGCTTTTGCAAACATGAATGTCTTCTCCCTGCACTGTAGTGAATTGATGAGCGATGGTATGAGGAAAGGAGTCTGGCAAAGGCTTACTGAGGACCGGCAAACTTTTCTGTAGAGGATTTTGTCAACTCTAGCTCTAATCCAGTCTACAGTTTAGGATTCCCATACCATGCTTTAAAGCCCTTAAAGTGAATACTCTAATGTATTTCAACCTAATCTGCCACATCTGTAGTATATAACAGATTTCCACAGTCAAGAATGTCCTCACTTTTCCTTTAGTACTTTGGGAAAAACTTCTATTATTAAATGTTTGTAAAATGTAAATATGTAAAATATCAAAACAGTAACCACTGGTGACTTTTTCCAGTAAGAGTACTTAAATTCATGATAATAAAGACAGTATTAAACATGACTTAAGTGTTAATTAATATCTGACTAATGAGTTTGTGATTATTAATAAATCTCTTCAAGGTGATTTCTCTCAATTTCTATTATTTTTAATTAAATTTTAAACTATTAGATTACTAGACTATCTTTCAGTCTATTACCTAATCAACAAACATAAAAACGGCTTAATAAATATTGCTTTACCTTAGTTAGCATTATTTAACTTGTGGAATGTAACTTAAATAATGATCAATTTTGCTTGCAAGTAATATTAAAAATGTTAGAATATATTGAGATTAATATTTATAAAGTACTTAATAATATGCTTTGTAAAATTGCTTAGACACCGCCTACCAGTTCATGTATAATGCTGTCTTAATCAAACTTAAAAGATTCAAAGATTCAATAAAAGTTTTTGGACATTCAGTGGTCCTGTAATTTTGATGATGAAAGACATTCATTTTTAGTTATTTTTTTCCTCCAGATAATGCTCTCCCATGTAGCTTTTTCCAGGACCGTTTTCCATTCAGACCTAGTAGATGTTTGAATGACTTTTCAAAAGCATGCAATTTTTTGTTTGGTGATTCAGGAGGGTTTCTCGTGGGAGACTAAATTCAGCCAGTGGCAACACCCAAAAATCTTTATTTTCTAACCTGAGACAAAATCTGTCATGGAGATTTTATCTGAGATGATCATATGAGTGCTGAGTTACATAAAATCAGTAGATAATTCAGCCTGTGTGTGTACCTTTATTCCAATTCCAATAATGCTTTAGAACAGGGGTTCTCAACTGGTCTTAGCCTGGTACCATTTCCTCATGGTCATTAAGTCACGACGCACAACCCAAACAAATTTATTTTTGAAAAATAGCCTTGAGATTTCGGGGGGATACATCCAGCATAGCAGGGTGCTGGAACATAAATGAATATTATGAATTACATTACTATTATTAAACTAACTAATAACTTATTATTTTTTACAATACATTACTTACAAATTACGATTTATATTTTACTTGTTACTATTAATAATATATGAATAATAACTATTAAGTGTTATTAATAATACAATTATAACATGTATATTTATCATTAAAGATATGTTAATATATTATTACATATTATTAAATATTTATTTAATAATAATATAACTTGTATTTATTTAAATAAAACTGTTAAAAGCATGTAGCATAAAATTATCACCCAATCCTTTTCAGTCAACTTCACTCCAACGTATTACCACCAATTTAACACTTATGCTTGGACTGTATGGTCAACAGACCACATTTACATAAAATTATACCTCATTTCTGAGTAAAAACAAGCAGAAAGTCTTAATTATTTTGACAATAGTTCAACTTAGAGGCATGTAAATGGAAGGCTTATCACAGACTGGTAGCTGCACGCATACAGTGGAGTGACAGCGGGGACAGCCAATCACACGTTAGCAAAAAACGGAAGAGCCAATGGATGAGCCTGAAATTAGCTTCAGATTGAGCGGCTTGGATTTCTGCTGATTCTAATGATCGATTTGTCTCCTTTTAATACAGCGTAACATTGTTTTTGGAAGGTAAAAACTACAGGGGACCAAAACTGCCTTTTTAAAAAGCGAAAGCGACAAGTCCCGTCCCAGCCCCCAAATTACATCTGTGCCTTCAGCTCATGAAATCCTCTTTTTAAAAAGCTCTACCGGCTTGGCTTTACACACGTTTCGTTTGTAAATGTCGCATTACTTTGGATGCTTTCATGCCCAGCACTTCATTACAAATTACACGCTGAGGTTTCTGTCTGTGTTTGTCCTCAATGAACAAAAATCCACATTTCAAATGCTCTGGGTTAAAATTATTTTTAATTTTTAATTGTTTTAAAATTTATTTATTTATTTATTTCAAACTGTCCGCGACCCACCTAGAACGTGTCTGCGACCACCTTTTGGGTTGCGACCCACCAGTTGAGAATCACTGCTTTAGAATGTAGTTTGTAACCCTGGCTTACTGAAGGGTGTAACCCTCTCGCCTCTGCTTCGTCCCTGGGCCCACATGTGCTCTTTCTACATGTGCTCTTTGTTTACATCTTCCACGTGTCTTGTTCATGTAATATCTCCATCCCCAGTCATTTGTACAGCCCTGCCGTCTCATTATATCAATCATTGTTTGCTATTTAGCATTTCCACATCATTGTTTGTCACCCATGTCCAGTTTTCTCTTGGTTCAGCCAGAGTGTTTGTTTTTGTCTCATAGCCACAGTTACTGTTTTAGTTTTTGCAATTTGTTTTTGGAACCCTGCTGCATCCCGTCTCCTCCTGCACCCTCATATTGACAAAGGGTTTGGAACCATGGGTTTGTGGGTTATGACACTCTCTTGAAGACAGCTTGAAAATGAAAGACATCAGTTCTTGACTTTTGTCTCCTGATTCTGTTCTAAAAGTCCTACAATACAGTGATTGGTTTGAAAAAGTATTGTTTTTTTTTTATTCTGAAGTATTCACGATTGTGCTCTTAATATTCAACAGTGCACAAATGCTATGAAAGAGCCATCCATAGAAAAATCCTTTCTAAAATGAACTTTTTTACACTGCAAAATGACTCACGCAAAATAACCTCCTTGACCGTGAAAACCAAAGTGATATAATAGTTATGTATATAAATAATGGTTGGGGGATTTTCGCCTCTAATCCCTTGGACTTGTAGGAGTGTTGCAGAAGGGGGTCATTTGAAAGCTTCTTTGTTCAGCGGTAGGGTATCTCCCCCAGAGCTTGAGTGTTCATCTTTCTTTTATGCCTTAAATGAGGCATTTTAGATTGAAATTGCTTTGTTCACATCAATTTGTGTGTATATTGCTTTTCTGAAGTGTGCTGAAGAATACCCCCTTCATTTATACGCCATTTACCTCTTTAGCAGAGCTATAATCATGACTTCTATGATTGGCCTGCAATTTTACATTGTTTGTTTGTGTAGCATCCACTTTATTAGAAACACCTTGTACTCCCTCTCATGCTTCTTTATGGTGGCCTCCTACTAGGGGTGGAATGTTATTATCTGTATCTGTATGTGTATCTGTTTAAGCTGAAAATATCTATTTCTCTATTCAGATTTAACAACTCTCAGATTGCCAAATTGCTCGTTCTCAAATTGTTTAATGTTTAAATGATCATCAAATGATAACGTCAGCAGTTTTTCCAGTAAGATGTTCACTCAGTAACAACAATGGACATCAAAATACAAGAACACCAAACATATAATCTTTTGAAAAATAGTTATATGGACACTCTCATAGATATATGCTGCCTTGTGTAGAGCCCACTGCTCTGTATGGACTACATTCAACTTTGGCTCTGCTGAAAAGTTACTTTAAAAATTAAACAGCTAACTGAACTTGTACTGAATGGTTTGGCACGTTTGCATAGAAATTATTATAAGAAATATACAGAAGTGTAAACTTGAGACACCGACTTCTCACTTGCTTTCTCTCATTTATTTTTCATATATTCTCAGAAATTACATTTACACTTAGCTGCAATGTAGATTGGTGAAAACCTGTTTGAAGTGCAAATTTTGTGTTAGATTAGAACTGGAACTGAGAGGCTAACACTGCTAACAAACACTAAAACTTAATAGTCACCTACATAGCCCAGTCACTTCTGTCTAAATATCAGAGGTGGGAGTAAGTCCCTCATGTGCAAGTCCCAAGTCACTGTGGTAAGAACCAAGCAAGTCAAGTCGAGCCCTGCTATGAGTCAAGCAAGTCATAAGTCAAGTCATACAAATATGGTCTGATCTACCCCAGTTTCTACATTTAAATTAATATAGACGGTCGTATACAAATGAGTTTGATTTCAACATAAACTAAACCTATTAAACATCAAATATACCTGAAACATACAATTACATAACTTACTTAATG
>BRDA01010431.1:15664-38186 GCA_036984385.1 Crenuchus spilurus
TATACTTGACTAACTTATCATACACCGTATGACATGATTTTTGTAATACACTTACAAAAGTACCAAACTACATTACAAAACATTATAATTATATCCATTGTCCAAATGTAAAGTCCGTTATACAAAAATAAATAAAAATATATGAATAAAAATAAAATAGATGATAAGTCACATCATCAACTGAATAGTAGATAAAATAAAAATAAGTATATAAAAATAAATAAAAACATATTGCCTGAAATGTAAACCTGTTACCTATATTAATATTACAAAACATTACATCAAACCATGAAAACATTCACATAATGTTTTTAGTACAGTATGCCACATACTATTCAATCAGTTCATATCCACACTAGCAAACATCTCTGCCACAACATTAAAGAAATATTTAACTTTAGCATAACTTTCAAATTTAAGCATCTTATCTTTACATATGCTAGATGTCAAGGTTGCTAGACAGTGTACATATGAACAGAACAAAATAACAACAAAAACATGTGACATACAAAAACCACATTTTTTTTGTATACATTTTGTGTGTTTGTTATTTTGTATACATTTACTCCGGTTAGGTTTGTTTTCACACTGCATTTTGGTGAGCGCACCAAGGACTTTTATTATGACACGCCCACGTACTGTCGTCATCACTTATGTGGTGTGCATCTTCCTACACTCGACACTGATTGGTTTGTAGAAGGACGTGCATCTGACGTGTTTAAATACTTTTATATTCCGCTGCCGCAGTTTCATTAGTTTAGTTTAGGTTGCTCTGTCATCCTGTTACCCTTTCTCTCTCATTATCTCAGAAAATAAGTTGCACGTTTCAGTATTTTCATGCATTTTTAAGCTGACTTTTCACATTTTCATCAGACCAAAATTATATTAAACATTTGGTCTCCTCCTCGCTCTGTGTGCTACGTCTCATTATTGCTGCTGTTTAGCGTTCTGCATGCAATGTAAAATCAGCCGATCATGCTTCAAAATAGAATCTAACTTAACTTTGTTTTTAAATTGCTAAATTTGAAAATATTTTTTTTAAAAGTCTTTTCGAGTCATCTGTCTCATCTGTCTCAAGCGCTAGTCAAGCAAGTCTCAAGTCCTTAAAATTGCGACTCGAGTCTGACTTGAGTCAAGTCATGAGAGTCTGGTCCCCCACCACTGCCAAATATATCACCCAGACTACTCAAACCACGTCCAGTGTCACCTAATTAGCCCAGTTGTTTCTGTAAACACATATATAGGCTCAGCTTGTCCTTTTGTTTAGAAGCTAGAAAAGTTAAACTAAAATTCAATAGCCAAAATAACCAACCAGTGCTGGCACTAGCCATTTGGGTGCCCTAAGCGCAAATGCTTTTTAGTGCTCCCTTTACAAAGCCAGATTTTTTTTTTCTTGACAATGTTCATTTTCACAATGTCAGAATAAAAAAAAACTGTTCTAAGCTGATCGATGGTGACATCATTATTGTATCTGCATTTAAAAAATAAGGCACAGCAAATGCGTGACATGAACATCCCCTTTAATTTACTGTTAGTCTCTGAATAAGAAGCCATGAATAAGGAATTCACACTGATGCCTTTTTGAGGCCATTTCCAAACACAGGTGTCTGCTAAACTTGAATTGAACAGACCACTGGCAGGTGGGTGAAGGGGGGCAGACTGGAGAGACTAGAGAGAGGGCCGCACAGGAGATTCATCTTTTACTTTTGCATATTTTTATTTGAAAAATTATGATTACTTTTATTATAATGATTTTTCACAAGTCCCCCAGCGCACTTGGTGCCCTACGCACAGGGAGTGATCCGTGTGGGTGATGCGCTTGCACTGTAACTAGCTTAGCTGTTTTAATCAGAATGTAGCACCAAAAGCTCTCTCAACCAAACCAAATTTTACAACTGGAGCTTTGAACCTAAGGTTGTTAGCAAATACCAAAAATTCAGTAGTCACCTAAATAGCCCAGTTGTATCAATCAAAATATAACACCAAATGCTCTCTTAACACATCCAAATTTCATTCAGATCTTAACAAAGACTAGTCCATGCAGTTTAGGACACAGTATATCTTACAGTGCACTATACACTGCTACAGACGGACTGCATGAGTTCTTGTTATTTTTTATAGCCCACAGTAAGTCATACTGTGTCCTGAACCACATCTAGTCTGTGAGACCCTTACAGATGTATTCACAGTTGGAATGTGGTTTGATTGAGCTGAGAGACGTTTTGGTACTGTAATTTGATGAAAAGCTATTTAAGGTACTGTTGAGTTCTACTGTTTGCCTTGACTGATCAATGTCATCTGAGGTACATGGAAAAATGTGTAAATATGATTAATCCATTCATTTAAGCAAATTAATTATAATTATATATTATTTCATAAATGATCTTATTCCTAAAGGAAATCTGAAACCGCCATATGAAAACAGGCCACGTTTTCTCAGATTGCATCGAAGGGTTAAGCTGAGACCTGGACTGCTGCTGTCTTGAAAGGCAAAGAGGACACAGGCCCCCCGAAGACATTAATCAAAATTAAATAAGGCAGTATTTCAGCCCTTCAGACGGAAGAGTAACCGTGTTTGACAATTTTCTCTGCACAATTCCCCCACATCACTGATTGATCCAGACACTTTTTGTCTCGGCATCGCCAAGTATCCTCTTTAAAGATAACACTTAAATAGCTTCCCCCCTCTCTTTTCGGGGGATAAGTTGGGGGCTGAAGGTATAAAATGGAAAGTTAAGAAACTCTTTAGCCTCATGATTTAATAATTCCCTGCAGGTTTTTAGCACCCCACTTGAACAGAATCATTGGTGATCTCAAGAGATTATTTAGAGTTAATTACACACTACATTTCTGACCTGTAAATGAGGAATGGAGCTCCATTTGACTCTTCCCTGCTGCTCGTTCAACACACTGCTTGTTGGGTAATTAGCAGGCGTTCCGTTTTCCTTACTGATGTTCACCATATCAATTTACAGCTCTGCAGACAGGCCAAACCACCACAGATCCTATCCACACGGTCTTATACACCAATCCAGTATTTCAACAATGCTTTCTTCTTCTTCTTCTTCTTCTTCTTCTTCTTCTTCTTCTTCTTCTTCCTTTTTCATCACTGTTTTCTTCTTCTTCTTCTTCTTCTTCATCTTCTGCTTCTTCTTCCTTTTTCATCACTGTCTTCTTCTTCTTCTTCTTCTTCTTCTTCTTCTTCCTTTTTTATCACTGTCTTCTTCTTCTTCTTCTTCTTCTTCTTCATCTTCTGCTTCTTCTTCCTTTTTCATCACTGTTTTCTTCTTCATCTTCTTCTTCTTCTTCCTTTTACATCACTGTCTTCTTCTCTGTCTTCTTCTTCTTCTTCTTCTGCTTCTTCTTCCTGTTTCATCACTGTCTTCTTCTTCCTCTTCTTCTTCTTCTGCTTCTTCTTCCTTATTCATCACTGTCTTCTTCCTCCTGTTCTTCCTCTTCTGCTTCTTCTTCCTTTTTCATCACTGTCTTCTTCCTCCTCTTCTTCCTCTTCTGCTTCTTCTTCCTTTTTCATCACTGTCTTCTTCTTCGTCTTCTTCTTCTTCTTCATCTTCTGCTTCTTCTTCCTTTTTCATCACTCTTCTTCTTCCACTTCTTCTTCTTCTGCTTCTTCCTTTTTCATTACTGTCTTCTTTCTCTTCTTATTCTTTCTCTTCTTCTTCTTCTTCTTCTTCTTCTTCTTCTTCTTCTGCTTCTTCTTCCTTATTCATCACTGTCTTCTTCCTCTTCTGCTTCTTCATCTTCTGCTTCTTTTTCCTTTTTCATCACTGTCTTCTTTCTCTTCTGCTTCTTCATCTTCTGCTTCTTCTTCCTTTTTCATCACTGTCTTCTCCTCTTCTTCATCTTCTGCTTCTTCTTCCTTTTTCATTACTGTCTTCTTCCTCTTCTTATTCTTTCTCTTCTTCTTCTTCTGCTTCTTCTTTTTCCATCAGTCTTCCTCTTCTTCTTCTTCTGCTTCTTCTTCCTTATTCATCACTCTCATCTTCTTCCTCCTCTTCTTCTTCATCTTTTTTTCTGCTTCTTCTTCCTTTTTCATCACTGTCTTCTTCTTCCTCTTCTTCTTCTTCATCTTTTTCTTCTGCTTCTTCTTTCTTTTTCATCACTGTCTTCTTCTTCATCTTCTGCTTCTTCTTCCTTTTTATCACTGTCTTTTTCTTCCTCTTCTTCTTCTTCATCTTCTGCTTCTTCTTCCTTTTTCATCACTGTCTTCTTCTTCCTCTTCTTCTTCATCTTCTGCTTCTTCTTCTTTTTTATCACTGTCTTTTTCTTCCTCTTCTTCTTCATCTTCTGCTTCTTCTTCCTTTTTCAGCACTGTCTTCTTCTTCCTCTTCTTCTTCTTCTGCTGCTGCTGCTTTTTCCTTTTTCATCACTGTCTTCTTCTTCCTCTTCTTCTGCATCTTCTGCTTCTTCCTTTTTCATCACTGTCTTCTTCTTCCTCTTCTTCTGCATCTTCTGGTTCTTCCTTTTTCATCACTGTCTTCTTCTTCTTCTTCTTCTTCTTCTTCTTCTTCTTCTTCTTCTTGTTCTTTAAATTCTGGTACTAAATATGTTGTGCAGATGTTATTTCACATTTTTTTTATAATCATACATGATGAAATTATTGCCCTCAAAAGGGATGAAACCCAAAAGTTGACTCTGAAGCTGAACTATTGCACTCTTCTCTCAGCTTGAGTGAGGTGTGCCTCACTGAAACATGATGTTACATTGTAGCTATTAGACTTGCTGAGAAAGATCCTCCACACAAATATTGCCTCTTGGAAAGTAACTCGAGACCATGCAATTGGCAAAAAAACTGCCTTGAAATACAATACTTTTCTTATAAAATGTAGAATACAGGCTAATTAATGAACAATGAATAAATCATTTTCAGAGGTAGGTATGCCATCCATGCAATATAATATACGTAACCTGCAAACTGTACAAAAGAGTGGATGTTTTTTATATTTGAAAACTTTGCCTCCAGAGCATCCACAGTGATTTCAGAACATCCTTTAAGATGTGAATTTGCTGTTGGAGAATATGTGCAGCCTAATCTCTCACATCTCCACCTTTCCAAAGCCTTGGCAGGGTCTCACCGAGGATCAAATGAGGCTACAGTAAAGACAGACAGCAGCCTGTTCTTTCAAGTTGCCAAAGAAAATCCTTGACTAAACACAAGGGAGCAGGCAGAGTTAATACCTGTTCAGAATAGGGATGGAGGGAAAAAAAAAACGAAATCTTTCTGCTACGTCAGTGATGCTACGGCACCACGTAAAGCTTTTAATCTGTCATTTTAATGTCTTATTATTATACTGTGAGCTTTAAGAATGAGCACAGTCTGGTGTAGCTGAATGATTGCTCTGCCACTGTAAGACAGGACAGTATGTGTTGATCTGGAATCAAGTTTTAGTGATGATAACTATCATAAATATAGTTTATCCAAGATCAGTCTTCTGGCAGCCCTACTCCTGTCTACCTGTAGCTGTGAGGTTTTATTCATTTTCTTCTTTGTCCTAAACCACATTGACTAGTTTGTGAGACCTTCTTTTAGATCTGGAGTGTATTCAGAAAGGTTTGGTGATGTATTTTTACAGAAACAGCTGTACCAATTAAGTGACCATTACGTTTTGGTGATGGTTAGCGATCTTTTCCTCACAGTTCCATTTCTAAACTAAAGAAGCTAAATTTGGATTCCAGACATGTGTTGACTGTTAAGTTTTTGGTAGTCACATAGCTAACTAGTCTTTTTATTTATTTTTCCTATATTTTAATGAATACTGAAGTCATCCAGACTAGGAACACATAATGAATCATGTAGTAAACTTAAAAGTGTTAAACAAACCAAAACATGTTTTAGATTTTACTTCAAAGTAAACACACAACTGATGTCTCAAACACATTAAGAGGCAAGAAATGCAAGTCATGAACTCTTGACAAGACACAGCTGTTAACTGAAAGCCATTCCAGGTGACTACCTCATAAAGCTGACTGAGAAAATGCCAAGAAAGCTGCCATCTAAGCAAGAGGTGCCTACTGTGAAGAATGTAAAATATAAACATATTCTGGTTAGTTTAACACTTGTTTGTTTACTAAATAATTACATATGCGTTTATTCATAGTTTAGTTGATTTTAGTTTTAATCTACAATACAGAACATTTTTAAATCATGAAAAAAACACTGAATGTCCAGAAGGAGTGTCCAAACTTTTGACTGATACTGTATATATATATTGAGAGACATAATTGGGTTATTTAGGTAACTGTTGAGTTCTAGTGTTTGTTAGCACACTTAGGATCAGTTCCCGTTCTAAACTAAAGGAGTCACAGGACTTACACTACAGATAGTATTGGGTCACATCATAAAAATGGCATACCACCATTTTGGCAGGCAAACTGCAACTCTAACATTGGTAGCTTGAAGTGCTGAGATGCAGTCTGTTCACCTACTGCAGCACTATGTGCATCTATAAAAGTAGAATATAGTGGGCAAAGTTTGTTTCATTTAGAAATGGATTAATTAATGATAATCAATACAAAAGTAAAAATTGCCTAAAAGAGTTCTTATTTTTCACTTCTGCACACATGCTACTATAATACTAACTGGTCTGTGTAACTGCCGCACTCAGAGTGATCATCCACTGTTCAGACCTGGTCAAGAGAGCTAAATTGACCATTGATGGATGGGGTAGAAATAGACACAGTCTCTAATTGTACACCTATCTAATGGACCTCACAGAGTGGTCAGTGAGAAGCATAAAAGTATAGGTTTGGTGTTTTTAATAAAGCATTTTTTTTCCCCCAGCGAGAACATGTGGCTCAAACCTGCGAGGTCCAAAGGGTATCATCACATCTCCAAATTACCCCGTCCAGTATGAGAACAACGCCCACTGCGTGTGGGTCATAACAGCAGTAGATCCTGAGAAGGTGAGTGTGCAATTGTGTTGACTTCCCCATAAACCACTGAAATGAATAGTTGGGAGGCTGGAGAACACTATTACGGATGAACCTCTGAGAAAGTAGAGGCTGTAGTTTTGTGTAAATGTCAGAAAACTGTCTGCAGAGTTTCTGTCTGCAGAGTTTCTGAGCCCACAAGCATCTTGGTCTACTAAGTTTGCATCATGTTCAACCTCTTGACCCGCTTGCCTATATTATTGCTATCCATTTCACCTCTCAGCATGATCAGTTTTAGCTGCATATCTTGCTGCATGTCTATCCATAGACTTGTGTTAGGATTTTAGTAGCTTGCAGTGACCTTACATCTATCATTGGCAACATGGTGAAGTCTTATATCCTGAGATATTACCTGAGAACTTACAAATGTACATACCATGCCATGTTTAAAAAAAGCCATGTTTATATATTCATGACTTTAGAGTGGGGAAAAAAAGTATTTGGTCAGCCACTGATTGTGCAAGTTCTCCTACTTAGAAAGACGAGAGAGGTCTGTAATTTTCATCATAGGTACACTTCAACTATGAGAGACAAATGAGAAAAAAATCCAGGAAATCACACTGTAGGATTTTTAAAGAATTTATTTGTAAATTATGGTGGAAAATAAGTATTTGGTCAATAAACAACCAGCGAGAATTTGGGCTTTTACAGACCTGTTAGTTCTTCTTTAAGAAGCCCTCCTATTCTGCACTAATTACTTGTATTAATTGCACCTGTTTGAACTTATGTCTATAAAAGTGTCCACACTCTCAATCAATCACACTCCAAAGAGCTTTCTAAGGACAACAGGGACAAAATTTTAGACCTGCACAAGGCTGGGATGGGCTACAGGACAATAGGCAAGCAGCTTGGTGAGAAGGCAACTACTGTTTGCACAATTATTAGAAAGTAGAAGAAACACAAGTTGACTTAAAAAGGTGGATTTTCACAACTAAACATATCACAATTAATTATGTTAACTGGCAATAGGAGTGGAACATGATTGTTTATAAAGACTTTCAGCAGTGAAGATGGGGAGGGTTCACTAAATAGTGCAACAGCAAAGAACTTGGTAATTTCATCATCTATGCTATGTCATTAAAAGATTTGGAGAATCTTAAGAAATGGCTGCATGCGAGGAATGAGGCTGAAAACCAGTAATGGATGGAATCTATGACTGAATGAACATGCAGAATGATGTATGCAGGTTTTTAAGCAACATCTAGACATCTTATTTAGGAAAGATCTTGCATATTTTAGTAATACAATGCCAGACCAGGTTCTGCACATATTACAACACCATGGCTTTGTAGCAAAAGAGCCCAGGTGCTAAACTGGCCTACCTGCTGTCACCTATAAAAAACATTTTGCATTATTAAATGAAATATATGACAAAAGAAACCCTGAGCTGTAGCTGAAATCCTGTGTCAAAGAAGAAATGTAAAAAAGAAACTTTTAGAACTGCATTTGGTCTCCTCAGTGCTGAAACACTTACAGAATGTTACAAGAAGAACCGAAACTATGCTAAAAATCCTAATATAACAATTTTTATGAAACCATGTTTAAAATGGGCATATACAAATACAGATCTTCAGTTTCAGCATTTCATGTTTTGCTTTTGTACCATTTTCAATTAAA
The DNA here is from genome assembly GCA_036984385.1 of Crenuchus spilurus. Lineage (NCBI taxonomy): Eukaryota > Metazoa > Chordata > Actinopteri > Characiformes > Crenuchidae > Crenuchus > Crenuchus spilurus. The sequence continues at coordinate 24,230 of BRDA01010431.1, forward strand.
TATATTGTTTCAATTTAGGGCCAATGTTGTTTCACTAAATAAAGTGATGTAAGTTCATGACAAACAGTGTCTAGCAAAACTACCCCCACTCTAAAAGAATATTAAAGCCCATTATTGTTTCAGTGTTGATGTAGCCAGTAGAGAGTATCTTCTCTAAAGCCCACAGACATTTATCACACTGTAGCTTTATGGTTCTGTCACTGCTCAAGCATCTGGTGGTGATGAGCGCATGCTGCTTCTTTCAGACACGCTCAGGCTGGGTTCTCCATTATTTTGTTGCCGGCTTCTCGGTCCTCCCCATGGAATGAAAGCATGTTCTAACTGTCCCTCTTTGGAGAGGAAACGGCTCTTATGTACGGTGTGCTTCTCCGGGCTAATGGCCATGTTGGTGGCAGTCATGGCCACAAATCCACCAGGGCTCCACATGTTGTGACAGATTCAACTGTTGCCCATCACTCAATGGTGCCTCCATGTTGCAGCCTGCTCTCTGGGTTCTGTTCCCTCTTGGGGGGACAGAGTGGTGTGGAATCATTGCAGCCTCAGGCTATGAGGGCTTAAAAGGTGGGCAAAAGTATAGTTTTTCTGTTTTAGTAATGATGGTTGTCATACTGTCTGTAGATGTGAGGTTTTATTGTTTTTTACCACTCTAGATGCAGTTTGAGTGAAGTGAGAGATGGACTGGTGGATGGGTGTGGTATTTTACATGGAAACTGGGCTGTTTAGGTGACTAGTTCTGTTTGTTAGTCTTGTGGCTCCAGTTTAAAAAAAGCTAAATTAGAATGCTTATTGAGAGTATTTGGTGTAAATTGAAATACTGTATATGTAAATACCATTCTGTACCTTTAATAGTACTTTGGGGGACAAAACTGTATGCATGCAGTATTTAGTGTCTAACTGTATGGCCTCCATGAACAAATGGTGGATTTTCTAGCCTATTAGTAGATTCCCAAGTGAAGATCAACCTGTTCACTCATCTTCAGATTACCTATTGTGACTGTGGTTGTTCCAATCGAATAGGCAGTATTTTGGCAATTTCTTCAATTAGTTGGCTCAAGTTTGCCCAGGATGCTTGCTAACCTGGAAAATTACAGTTCCTCCAGCTCCAGCCTCATAGGACTCTGGCCCATTCTGAATGCCTGAGGTCAGGCCGTCGACCATCTGTTCTCTAGGTTGCTTGATTCATGTTTCTTAAAAATTACTCAGGCTAATATAAGTTGTTTTAAAAGCAGTGGAGAATGTGATCATTCAAGCCTAGATTAAAATGTTGCTCATTGATGTCTCATGAGACTTAATGGAGATTGTTGTAAAATTCCTAGGAGAAATATCATGAGACAACGAGATAAAGGAGGCATGAGATACTTGTGTCCCAGATAAACATTATAATAGTCATTCATAGAATCAAAACTTGGAAGAATCTTAGTCCTACATGAGAAATGATTGAATTCATATTAAGATGCATGAATGTTATTATTTTGACCAACCTTAGCATAATGCAGGATTTTATCTGAGCAGCTGATCTGCATGGTGGCTGAGAAGACCCAATGCGCTGCAGATTCACAAATGCATTACAAACACAGAAAGCACTTTCATCAAAATGACAACATAGGCACTACATTTCACAATACAAATGCAAGTTCACAAATGTGCTACAAAACCGTTCACAACACAACAGAAGTGTTTCTCAAGGTCACTTAAAGGACGTGGTACCATACCATATGTAAACAGAACCTCACCGAGCCATGCAGCGTCTCTAATGGGGGTAAGTTTGGATATATTTGTATATATAACCTTACGTCTTATATCATTTTTATATTGCTATGCTAAAAAGCCCAGAAAAAAAGCAGCTTCTTGTTTCAGAAGATAGCAAGAAGCTGAAACATTTGCTCTGTTTAATTAAATATATTTTGGCTAGACATGGCTGGCTTTAATGGTATGCTGTCAAGGTTCTGTTTACATATGCCATTATCCTATATAGTCCCACGTTGTGAAAGGTTTTGCAGCGCGTTTGTGAACTAAGGTGTTATGGCCATAAGGAGGTTAGTCTTTCCATCCTGGTTCTGGCCTACACTTAATACTGTCATTGGCTTATGGATCTTTGTGCCGAATCAGAGCCTCAGTTTAGCCTGAATTAAGCCACAATTCAGGAACATTACAGATTGCCCAGTTTTAAGATAGATAAATAGAACAAACATTTCACATGGTAGGTTGTATTTGGGCCACAAACTCAAATACTGGGACAAACTTTAAACAACAGCTACAGCTGGGTCCTTGTGGGCCAGAGTACATTCATCATTGCCTTAAATTACTTGTAGGTGCTTTAATTGGGCCATATTTGGTCCAGGTTTCTCTGCTGTTTGGGCTATATGACTAGCACAACATGTAAATGGTTTTGAATAAAAAGCTAGCATGTAACTGCTGAATAGTACCTTTGTTATTCAAATAGAGGTCACGAGGCCTGCTTTAGCTGCACTCTAGCTATTATATCATCAGTGCATGCAGTAGGACAGAAGAAACATGTCAGGCACACTGACATTATGTATTCTACAGCTAGCTCTACATGTTGGCCATCTCCAGCCGAGCGAAGACATAGATCTGCACAGAACTGGACAGCAAACAGGGAGCCCACCAAGGCTCACAGCGGTCGCCCAATACAGTACTACATACTTTTTATGTTCCAGTTGTGCCCAACGGGGCTGTTTTCTCCATACAAAAAGTCAGTGGAGTCAACAGTATTTTGCACTTGTTTGATATCTTTTTTCCATGTAATACATATTTCTGTCTATGTTTAGGATTGCTTTCATGTTCTTTTATAACCCCCTAGCTATGTGTTTTGTATGTGTTGATTTTCTTTTCCCTACAAATGTTATTCTGCTTTAAGAGTTGAAGGATAAGACAGGAGCCTGTAATTTATTTGAAGTGTTGCATATCTATAGGCGTTCTGAACAAAATTGTCAGTGAAGGGGGTGTGATTAAATATCAGAGTTTCTTTTTAGCCTGAAAATAGTTCATCAGCCAGTTTGCTTTATTTTTTGCGCTGGAAAAATAAGATGGATGCAGCTATGTGTACCAGTTAGCATTAGCAGATTGGTTCTGTCAATAAATAAATAAATAAATAAATAAAAAAGTAGGATGTCAGTTTTAGTTGTATGCATAATTACTAATAACTCAGGACACTGTTGATCTCCTCAGGACTCCACATCAGGACTCCACATCAGATTACACATTGCACTGCACAGCTCACTTTACTATAATATTTATTTGTACACCTTAGGTTTTAGCTTTTATTTAGACTACCATTTTACTATTCTACTATTTTATTGTATTTAATTTTTGACTTCCTTGTTTACATTTACTGTATGCATCTTTGAAGCTGCTGTAAAAATGGACTTTCCCCCTGGGATAAATAAAGCTAGCTAGCTAGCTATCTATCTATCTAATGTGAGCTTAGCTAAAGTCATTTACATTATGTAAAAATGTAATAACTGAACAAATGCAATTTAGGGGTCAAACTATATATAGATGATCCCAGAGGTGTGTGGAGGAAAAACGAGAGTAGGAGTGTATGATGGTGGACAAAATGAGGGTTTATTTACAAACTAAACAGCAATGAACATACACCAAGCTCTTCTAAACACATAATCAAATTCACCACATACAGGGGTTAGACAATGAAACTGAAACACCTGGTTTTAGACCACAATAATGTATTAGTAGGTGTAGGGCCTCCTTTTGCGGCCAATACAGTGCCAATTTGTCTTGGGAATGACATATACAAGTCCTGCACAGTGCTCAGAGGGATTTTAAGCCATTCTTCTTGCAGGATAGTGGTCAGGTCACTACATGATGCTGGTGGAGGAAACCGTTTCCTGACTCGCTCCTCCAAAGCACCCCAAAGTGGCTCAATAATATTTAGACACAAAGACTTGCTGTCTTGGTCACAGATGCGCCAGCAAGATTAATTGCAATGTGACATTAATGAAGATTGGCCACCAGACTGGTCCAATTTAGCCATGAAACCTCCCACACTAAAATGACAGCTGTTTCAGTTTCATTGTCCAACCCCTGTACGTTAAGTGTGTATCGCTTAGTGCAGTAATGGCATGTTTGCTAAATATTTAAATAACATTTCTTTACATTAACTTACATTGAACGTAAATAACATTGTTCTGCCCTCTTCTGTCAAGTTTTCTTTTGGACAGCAGTAACATACTCATGTACTTTATGTGGTTCGTTAATGTCAAATAGTCTTGTTTGTTTGGTTTCTGACACCATATGACATGCAGTAACCGATAAATATTAAAATTCAAAATCAAAAGCACAAATAGAATTTAGATTTGAATATGGTGGCTAGTCATGCCACACTGTTGTCCATATTTACACCATTCACTACTAGAAACTTTCCCCTGGGATATGCCTGGCCCAGATTAACATGATAATAGCCATTTACAACACTGAGTTGTCTTCATATTGGGATTCCTGTCTTTAGTAAACAAGTGTTATGTTAGCAAATCTGAGCATAATGTGAGCCTTTATTGAGATCTATATTAAAACTCAAGGACACATGAGTTTACTGAGATCTTTTTCTGAGGAGAAATATCTGAGCAATAGCTAGAGCCTGCTTTGGGTTTACATCTGATTTCATTGTTGTCTAGGGAAAACTGTTGATATTAGAGTTTTTCCTTTCCTCGGGGATGACTTACGTATGTACTTTGCACATTACTGTAGTGGAGATACTTTAAACAGCATCCTCTGCAACATTGCTCTCTGGAAACGTTGAGCGCATCAAATGCTGAGTCAAAAAATTCCACCTAGATGCTCAGAGCTATGCTGAAAATGTTAAAGTGGGTTTTGGTTCTTTATGGGTATCTGCAGCCTCTTAAGTAGTGGGTTTATTTGCTTGTACCTAGATAAATTCTGAAGTATTTTTGATCAGAACATGTTAGCTAGATGCCAGCTGTGAAAACAATAAACAAGCCCAGGACTTTTACTTCCTGTTCTTTCTTTATTTCTCGATGAATTACAATGCACAAAACAATCCCAAACATTTTCTTTGAAGCACATCTGAGAATGTCTGTTCCTTGGAACAAAAGGAGGCAAATCGGAGCCATTGAAGCAGTTGTCAGGCTTTTCAGTTTTGTGTAAAACAAAGAAATCAATAGCCCCCTAAAACGTTGTAGTCAAGCCAGTTGAAGGAACAATCAGCAAGATGCTCTGTCACGTTAGGATTGTGTTTATACAGACCGTGAGTGGTGCTTTTTTGCCTCTGTTAAGTCTTGTGTAAAAAGCGTCTTTACTTTTTGACAGGATAATTTAAAGGGGCAAGCTTTGGACTTCTCATTTGAAGCCTCGTCGAGCAACTCACTCTAAACACTTTGACATCTTATACAGATTGCCTCTTAGGTGCGTCTGAGGTCGGCTGGCGGGCTCCTGAGAAAATGGCTGCTGATGGGCTCGCTGACGGGACCTCTTGCCTGTTCGTTTTGAGCTTAGAGAGTTAACAAATGCCGTTGTTTAAGCCCATTGTCATTTACAGCTTCAAGTAGGATCATTTAGCTGCATTTCTGTAGATGAGAGCTTAGGTTCTCTTTTTAGAAATGGAGCTTTAAGTGAACATTCTGCAGTAAAGACTAATTCCTTGACATTTGTTAATTCCCTACCTCAGTCATAACACACTATGTCACTCATTCATCAGTTGTTGACCTGTTGATGTTGCCCTCATTCCTCCCCACTATCACCAGGTGGGTCCTGGTCCTGTTACTTAGGGTTTAAGGTCTGTCAAGGTCTGAAACACTGCAGGACCTCAGCTGAGGAAGGGCCTTACACCAAAGATTCATTAACTATTTCATTTATTCTCAAACTAATCATATTTTCTTATTTTTCACATCCGTTGATGGCCAGAAGACTATGAGTTCCTCCAATTGAGCCTTGGTTCTTCTCAGAGTTTCTTCCTCATAATCGTAGGAAGTTTTCCTTGCCACTGTCGCCTTGGGCTTGCTCTGCAGGACTTGGACCCCATTTCTGTCTTGTCCTATGAGTATTGTATACATAACTTAGATTAAAATATCCTTATTCTTTCATTCCTGTCCTTGAGTCTTTATGGCAGAAATTGTTGATGTTTAAAGTTCACTCCAGATTGAAGCTTTTCGCAAGTTATATCACAAAAGCCCTGGCGCGTTATGGGACGTGGTGGCTTGTTGATCATGTTCAGCTTTAGCCCTTAGCGCACCACTTTGCTTCATTCTTTGGAGAACATTGCTCCACCTGCTAAGGTTATGGCTCCATGGGAAGCGTCTGCAAAAGGCAGGAATATGAATGAGAATAATGTCTCTTTAATTACCCAATTGAGAGAATGTGAGGATGCTGATAATGGGCCCTGTCCTAATTAAGCTTTATGTATTTTCTTCCACTACTTCCTCCTTCAAGCAATCTCTCCTCCAACCCAATTTTCTTTCAACTTGCACATCAAATGCACATGTAGCCTCTCTGTCTCATGGCTTTGTTCTGCTCCGTTTATCATACATGGCTGCGACTGAACTTCTGCAGCTGTTACTGATTTCCACTAAACTATGAAATTAAGCATGATCATTGGTTTTCATGTCAGATGTTGGTCTTGACCTCACATGTTCAGCTGTTGTAGAATGACATGTGAGCTGGATTTGTCCCCTATTTCTATGTTTTTCCTTCTCTATGAACATACAGCAGCTGGTGACAGTTCAAGGTTACAATATTTTCTGCAGTGATCTCTTGGCCTGTGGTTTGACTGTTTGTTTCTTTTGCAGGTCATCAAACTGGCCTTTGAGGAGTTTGATCTTGAGAGAGCTTATGACACACTAACGGTGGGTGATGGAGGGAAGATCGGGGATGCCAGAAGAGTCCTCTATGTGTGAGTTTAAAAAGACATTTCATAGACAATTACAGAATAATCCCAGAGTAGCTGTTATGAGTTATTTTACTATAAGTTTGCTGTTTTAATGTAACCGGTTTAATTGACATTCTGTACTGATGCGTATGAGGCCTTCCTTCTGACTTCCTTTGAGTTATTGTTACATTTTATACTTGAGCTAAAGTGATCATTGGACGAGTTAAAGTGATTATTGTTATTTAGGTGAAAGCTAACCCTTTAACCAGCCTGAAATCTCTTTGTAGTCCTCCGTATAGTTTAGGATTATCTGACAGAATTCTGCATCCCCAAATCTTTTTATACATCAGCTATATAATAAATACAAAATGTAGATTTTAAAAAAGACAACAATTCACTAGAAGCCCAGATAACCAAACTAAACATCTCATATCCTGGACACATTATGAGGAGAACCAGTTCACTTGAGAAGACAGTTATGATGGAACAGTTGAGGGTAAAAGTGAAAGAGGACACACATTCATGAACAAAAAGTCTAAAGACACAAACAGACAAATACTATCCCTATATTTTTATACAGTAACTATAGTTTTACTCACAGAACACAATGAGAAATAAATACAAAAGACTAATGAAATGGATAAATGAACATTCAGCATCACTCGTACAGGTTTACGCTCTGTTTTATAGCATGCTGGTGTGGTCCAACCAGCAGCCTTTGTTTTGTACACACTTTTTCATACACATTTATAGGTGGTAGCTGCACGCCGTCACTTTAGTGTGATGTGTTATAGTTTGTTTTGAGTGTTATCAACGATAAAGAATGAGAAACAAAGCCAGAGAAATGAGAAACAAAGCCCGAATGAACAACAAATGCATGGGTTAGTGATGAACACGTGGGTGAGTGATGAATGCATGAGTGGATGCTTTGTTTCTGTGAAATTAGTGGCGAGTCACATGCCCACACCAATAAAAAGTGGGTGGATGAATGATAACTGGTACAAAATAAAAAAAAAACGTCTACGATAGCCAAAATGTACAATAACCAGGGTAAATGATAACTGAGGTTCCACAGTACAATGTTTTGTTCCATCAGGAGTGATATATAAAGGGACATGCAATCAAATGTAACATTTTTCCATGTCTATACAATAATTTTTGCTCACTTAATTTAATCATTTTACACATAAATGTTTGTATTATTGTTCCTGTTTTGCAAAGCTTCACCATTTTGATTGCAGTGTTTCTACTCCAGGCTGAATTGTCTATCAAAATGCTTGTGCATAGTTGCTTGAACTGTGTGTTGGCAAGAATCTGGTGATATGATAAATATCATGATACAGGGTTTGTACCTCAATATACTGATATAGTGTGATACTGTAAGCAAAGTGATATATTGTGATTTTTTGGAAAATCAAATTTTAGGACAACTGTCATCCTTACACTACATGTTTACACTGGAGTGGAGTCTAATGGCTGAAAATAGATTATTACACTGCCATCTAGTGGTTGGGAGTTTAATCACAATACAAAATGAAGCACCAATTTTTATAAGTAAACAATTCATTTACATGTTCAGTTGATACAGTATCACAAAATAAAATATGGCATCACTTGTGCACCTTTGTTTTCTTACACCCTTAATGACTTATGCTGCCCTTCCTGCTACCTTTTACATAATTCTTTTAAAAATACATTTATGATGTACATTGCACATTTGTTTACATATCAATCTAATTGCTAATTCTTTTGTTTCAGTGAGGTACTGATACATTACATGCTTTAGTTTTCACCAGCTGCACTGCGACTTCTAAAGTTTGATTCATTTCTGACTGCTCGATTTCTCATTGCATATTTAGGAACAATTCTGTCCTTGTTACGTGTGCGTATCTAAATCATAGTGTGAGATTCATTTTTCATGTCTGTATTCCAGTCTGACGGGCTCCACTGTTCCTGATTTGATTGTGAGTATGAGCAACCAGATGTGGCTACATCTCCAGTCTGACGACACCATCGGCTCTCAGGGCTTCAAGGCCATATATGAAGGTTAGTCACAGCAATCTTTGCCAATATGTCAGCTGCTCTGGATCAATACATCAGTTCTATCATACTCTAAAGGTCTTATATTAATGTACATAAAATGTGAAGAACCTCCCCCCTTCCATTTTACTAATGACTTGTAGTGTTATAAGACTCAAGATTTTATTACATTCATTTAAATGCTCGAACGTTGATTCTGTTTTCTACATTTTCTCCAGGTTTTTTAATTGCATTTTTATCTTTATTTGACACCCAAACTTTAAGTATTCATATTTTTTAGTCCTTTGCAAAATGGTTTCAGCTGAAACAGTTGACTCATGCCAGCTTCACCAGCAGTGTGCAAATTGAAAACAAATGGACCGGCATATGTGCAGTGCAGACATGTTTGAAATGCTTGAAGAAAATGTGCTACCTGGCCTTCAATGTGTATGAAAATAGCACTAAAAGAAGTTTGAGATTAAAGGAAGGCATCTGTTTCTGTAAACACTAATGTGCAGCAGTTGCCAATCCAGCACGATCAGTGTTTTTTTTTTATACAGCATCAGATGGCCAGACTAACTGAACCTAATTTATAAAGTGTAACCCAATTTATAAGGTACAGCAGCATGTTCTATATAGGTACAGAGTGGCCTTGTGGAAGAAGCTGAAGTGGCTGAAATTTAAAGTAGCCTAGCATTAGGCCTAAAATTACACCCAAATATAGTGCAGGTTGCATCTAGCATCAATTAGTATAGGAACTCAGTAAATCTGCTGGACTCTCTTTTTAGTCAAAATAAAGTCAGAGCCGTGACAACAACAAATCAGATAATAATAAGGATTAAATGTTAAATCAATAGTTCACTCAAAGATACACAATGTTCTTAGATGTTGGCCATGAGTGGTTTTTACTTCTTTAATTTAGAACTGGAGCTGACTAGAACACACACAATATAACTCAGTAGTCACCTAAATAGACTAGATGTTTTGTCAAAGTACATCAACTAAACTTTAAAATTAAAATATTTAACTCACCCCAGATATTAATGAAGGTCTCACAGGCTCGTTCACCTTTAACATTCAAAAAGCCATTTGGACCCGGTTTCCACATAAAAGAAAACACTGGGAGCTGCAAATACTTTTTGACTTCTAAAATGAAGATAACACTGTATATACTGTTTTTTTTTATTACCTCTACGCTTTGTATGAATAACTATAGTGCATTGTTCATGAAATTCATGTGATACAGAGAAAAATAAATTGTATTTATGTTATGAACACATTTTGAACATTTTGATATGGTGCTTGATCATAAATTAAGTTATTATTGTTAATAAATATTAATACATTACTTACAAATTATGATTAATATTTTTTAAATAAATACTAGTTACTATTAATGATACAATAACTATTAACTATTAACCATTAATATGAATAATAAAATGTATATTAATCATTAAACAATATTAATATGTTACTAAATATTATTATTAAATATTAATCATCTGTTAAAAGCATGTAGCATAAAATTATCACCAAAAACTTCACTCCATCTCATTACCATTAATTTTACACTTATGTTTGGACTGTATGGTCAGCAGACCTCATTTACATTAAATTATACTTAATTTTTGAGTAAAAATGAGCAGAAATTCAGAATTATTTTAACAATAATTAAACTTAGAGGCATGTAAATGGATGACATCACAGACTGGTAGACACGCACAGAGATACAGATTCAAATGTTAATGTTTTAATAAGAAACCTCTGATATTTAAATATGTATAGCTGACGTGACACAGGCAGAACAAACATACATGTCCAGACACTGTTTGATGGAGTGACAGCGGAGATGACAAGTCACACGTTAGCAAGAAATAACAGAGCCAATCGGTGAGCTTGTGAGCGGTCTAAAGTGAAACAGCATTGGACTTCTGCTGGGTTGATGTGCATGACCCGTCTTCATTTAATATAGTGTAACATGGTTTTTGGATAGTAAATACTGCAGGGGATCAAAACTGCCTTTTAAAAAAGTACAGGGGACATGTCCCCAGTGTCACTCACCAAATTACATCCATGCACGTGGAGCCGCAGTATAAGAATGAAAGAGCCGCATGCGGCTCCAGAGCCACGTGTTGCCGACCCCTGGGCTAGTCTATGTGGTTTAGGACACAGTATGATTTACTATGACCTATAAAAGGGGATCCTAGCCCTCACTGTCAGAGAAGGAAATGCAGATCTAGAACCAGTTGACAATAACCATCATAAATCCAGAAGAATCTGACCTTCTTCCACCAGCCTTGCTTTATGTGTTTTAAGGTCTTTGAGATTAAGATCTTAATGATGTAATATTTATATGAGATTTTAGTCATTTGATTGGTGAACAGAAATGATTGGTCTAGTCATCTGACAGTTCAGTAGTGTTTGTTAGCAATGCTAACCAATGGCATGTCCAAAATGACCATGTCATTGTCATAGGAATTACAGCTTGCGTCTTTTGGTGGGAAAATATCCACAGCTACCTGAGTTGCTCTCACAGACTTGTCTCTGCTTATTTAAGCTCCTCTCAGAAGAATCTAAAAAAATATTTTGATTCAAGTTATATATATATATATATATATATATATATATATATTTGAAAAGTAGACCCTTTATGGTATGTTTCGTTTTGTTTCCAGGATAAAATCTCGCAGTTATGTAAGTGCTTTTGCGGAATTTTGCTAATATGCAGGAGAACCGACTCCAGAGGGTCAAAGGTGAATGTAAAAATAGAGAAAATAAACTCTGAGTTCAATAATGGTGAATGTAAAGTGTAACTTAATAATAATAGTTTTGGTAGTAGTACATTTTTACACTTCCCCTCTCTGAGTCTGAGTGAAACCTGTTGTTCTCAGGCTGGCGTAGAGCCGATTCCCATGTTACCCTGCAAGCCACTCTAAACTGTAACCTCACAATTGAGCAATTCTCACTGTCTGGATAGTCCCAGCACAATGACACAAACCCAATTAACTTTGTGTAAACCCAATTTCACACTTGTGCTTCTAGTCACGTTGGCATGTTTGACAACAGGCCCACTGGGGACAGGCCGGCTGGACATTCCGCCCGAGCGTCTGTAGGTAGCTCAAATACATCTCTAATCATTTAAAAGTTTGGTTTTTGACAGTGTGTCTCTGCTTCTGTTGGTAGGTATTGGCCAGACAAAAGTTAATGAGGGGAACAAAGTCCAAATTGCATCAGATTCCAAAAACCAATGAACAGTGTCTGTTCTGAGACGAGTATGAACAATATGGAGAGCTTTAATCTGGTTCCTTTGGGACAGGCTGCCGATAAAGCAGAAACCTCAAAGATATGAGATTAGACCGAGCAATTAACACCAGTGTGCACATGTAACTGAAATGCTGCCTCTACTGAAAGATGTAGGAGTAATACTGAACTAGCCTGCAGGCCATCCTGGTTAGTCACTCCACAACCAGCCTGGCTTCACAGATGTTCAAACCATCTGGTCATTTCCATATTCCCTTAGATTTTGCACAGGCTTGATGATTAGATGCAGTTCCTTTTGCCTTAGTGAAAAATCCACAACTAATATGAGACCATTAATGTATTGTAATTTGCAGAAAAAATATATATTTGTAATATAATTAAATTGCATTTGTGCAGTGAAGTGCAGTTCTTGATTGGCTTGAGGTTAACATTTAGTTTTTTTCTGTAAGGCCAGTCAATTGTAATGTATTGGAAATACATTTGAGTGTCATTAAGGCACTTGGGTGACACTTTGAGTGTCACTGAGGCGCTCTTTGACTGGGTTCAGTTGTGATAAAAAGCCTTAGATACGTTTTCCAGACTCAGAATGCAGTTAAGCAGTAAGAACAACCTAGAACATCAGCTAGATTTACATGCACATCAGTAAATCCATGTCTGAGTGTGCTAATGTAATGAAACTATGATCATATGACCAATCGGATCCATTATAAAGAGCATATTCAGCCTAAGGTTATGTTTCTGCAATGTGACCCTGGTTGATAAATGCTTCGGTGCCAAAGCAGTGGGATTCCACACTTTCACTATACAGTGGTACCTTGAGATACGAGTTTAATTCCATCTGTAACAGAGCTCTTAAGTCAGTCAACTCGTATATCAAACAAATTTTTCCCATTTAAAATAACTGAAATAGATTTAATCTGTTCCAGCCCTGTGAAACATCCCCAAACCATCCTAAATTATGGACAAAAAGATTTATTTCTTAATTTTGAATTAAGAAACACACAAATATACACTTTACCAATGCATAACAACATATTTCAATTTCAGATTTCAATAAATATTAGTGTAAAATAATGTTTGGAGAATTCTTGCTGTAGCATTTTAAATTCCCGGGGAATTAGATGCGCGCGGTGCTGTGTAGATGTGTAGTGTGCGCTGTACAGTAAAATTCTCCCATTTCACTTCAGCATCCGACTGCTGCCAAGAATTTCAGCAACTGGCTGAAGAATGGGATGCCATGGTTCGTTCTATGCAGTTCAGTACAAAACACAATTTTCACTCAGAAGCAGCAGCAAGTCTCCATATCTACAGTATGTTCATGGCTGGCACTCGTATATATGGATCACGGGTCTGCACAAAGTAATATTAACAGTATTTAACATAATTACTGTATGTATGTTATTAAAATTAAATGGGTTTAAGAGTTTAAAACATTTTTACAATCAATTTTTTTTTTCAAAAAGTATCTAAGAAGGAGTACAGCGCATGAGACTAGACTTGATTCTGAGGGTAACACGTGAGAGAGAATGAGATGCAGGTGTTGTGCTGCCCATACTGGACCTTTGCACCAACGTTCCAACTAGCAGCGGCCACTCGTATCTTGGAATTTCGCTCAAATCTTGAACAAAATACAGAGTTGCAGCTTGTATCTTAAAAAAATGTGTATGTTGGTTTACTCGTATCCCAAGGTATCCCACTGTATGTTGGTTCCTGTGCCAAATCGTTCCTGTGCCAAAGAAGTCTCAAGTGTCCTGCCTCAATGACTACCGTCCCATTGCACTTACTCCCATCATCATGAAGTGCTTTGAGAGGCTG
>BRDA01010431.1:41375-52157 GCA_036984385.1 Crenuchus spilurus
TTTTGTTGTCTTTGTCTACACACTTCCAAGACAATCACGGTAGTATGTTTTCCGACTTTCTCTCGTTCTTTCTCTATATTTTGGTGTAATTACTTTCATCCTTCTTCACCTGGTTTAATGAATAATTTCTTCACATAGAACTTCAATGTAGTTGTCGGACTTACTTCTTATTTCTTTGCTTTGCTCTCCTGTCTTTTTTTCTTTAGTTTTTCTTTAGTTAATTCTTTAATCATTCATGCTTTTTCATTTGTTTTTACTTTTTTGTTAATTCTTTCTTTTCTTTACTGTCTTTATTTTGTTTTTTTATTTCATTATTTCTTCATGCTTTCTTTCATTTGTCCTTTTTTGTTTTTGTTTTTTGTTCATTCCTTCTTGCTATTTTTTTTCTTATTTTTTCAATTATTTAATTATTTCATTGTTTTATTCTTCATTCAGGCTGTTGATGTAACTTCAAGATACACTTCTTTAATAAGTAATTTGGTCCACTTCTTCCTACTTTCATTAATGTGGTTTTATATCTCTTTCTTGCTCTCTTTCAGCCTTTTGTATGATGGCACTAACAGAACCTTCACACATCTGTTTCTGTTGTTTTTTTTTCTTCTGTACAGAGATTGATAAAGGAGGATGTGGAGATCCAGGCATTCCAGCCTATGGGAAGCGGACAGGTGACAGTTTTTCACACGGCGACGTGCTGACCTTTGAGTGTCAGGCGGCCTTCGAGCTGGTTGGGGAGCGGACAATTTCGTGCCAGCAGAATAACCAGTGGTCCGGAAACAAACCCAGCTGTGTCTGTAAGTCCTCTTCCAAAAGCGGGCGGCTATAATTAACGCTTTGCCATTTAGAATGATTAATGCGCTGCCCTGCTAAAGGCTTGACGGATAGATGATGCGAATCGGAATGCCAGCGGGTTGGCCAGGGAGACGGCTTTTCCCAAGCAGACCATTCTTAGGATCAATTATTACTTGGTGGTTTTGTACTTGAGTTGTTTTACAGATGCATCAGCACCTCTTGATGTGTCTGTGATTGTGATGTGGTCTGTGATGATGGTGAGGTACTTTAGGTTCTTAAGATATTGCTTTGTATTTTGGGGGATAAACACCTCTTGAATTAATAATTTTGTTGTTGTCATTTTTCTGGGCCTCAGCCGAGCTCCGACTGTGGCCAGGCTGTCTGAGTCATCGTCTGCTCTGCGCTGGCCAGGCAGCTCAATTTCAAATGCTAGATCATTGGTCCACAGTTGTGAGCATGTGGGCATTTTGGTGCCCATTTTATAAGTTCATCCTGCTCATGGAATGTGGTAAAAATAAACAAATGTGTAAATTATGGTATAGTTATTGTATAAAATGATCAAACAACCATCAAAATTAATCTATAAAAATGCGTATTAATTTAACATTTATAATAAAAAAATATTTTACCATTGAGTAATAAGTAATCTTATAAAATAAATAATGATCAAAAATAATAAATATGTTTAATACAATTTTAAATATTTATTTAATTATATTTATTATTTAGACTTATACTTGTTAATTTTGTATTACTTAAAGGGATGAATCATGATTTAGTTTTCCAGTTTTTACACTGATATCAATTATTATTATTATTATTATTATTATTATTATTAATAATAATAATAATAATAATAATAATAATAATAATAATAATAATAATAATAATTGTATGGGGCAGCCATGACCTTGTGGTTAGGTGTGCGATCTCCGGGCAGGTCATGACTGAAGTGCTCTTGAGCAATGCACCTAACTTCCAACTGCTCAATGGGGATTGTGGATAGGGCTGTCCACCACTTCGGGCACATGTTCTCACAGCTTAGTGTGTTCACTAGTGTGTGTGTTTCACTGCACAGATGTGTAAATTGCAGAGATCAAATTTCCCCAATGTGAGACTAATAAAGGATTACTTTTTAAAATATTAATAATTACATAAATATTATAAATGAAGTCACAATGTCATTGGATTTGCTTTGAGTATAATGGATAATTTTAGCTTAGTTTAAAGTTGTTGATTAATGTAAATGATAAATAGAGAAAAAAAATTTCAGTGTTTAAGTGTTATTTAGTTTACAAAAATGTTAAGTAGCTCTTGCCATTTGGGCTTAAAATGACTGTGTTGAATGATTGAAAACACCTGGCAAATCTTCTAACTGTAAAACTTTCAAAACATTCAAAATGCAAAACATTTGAAACTTTAAAAATGTAAAATATTCATTATTAAATAAATGTTCAAAATGGACAAAAAAAACCCAGTAGACTCAAAATGTCAAAAATGTGCGTAAAATGCAAACATGTTCAAAATGGAAAAAAAGTATATTCAACAGGCAAAATATATGTACAACATGCAACATGTTACATGTTTCCAAAATACATAATATTTGATGTAAAAAAAAAAAATTTAAATGATAAAAAGATAAAATGCAAATGATACATTCAAAAAGAAATAAAAGTTTAAAATTCAGAATCATCAGAATGCATTGTTATACAGAACTAATTACAGAATAAAGACCAATTAGAGGTTCAGGTGATGTCTGAGGTTGTTACAATCACACAGTGCTGGAACCCTGTCGTTGTTATTATGATTTTCTTCTTTTTCTTCTTGATTCCCAATAATGAATGGTTCATGAATGGAAATGGATGCCCTGCAGTCTAAGCGTGTAACGCGTCGTTATGCTTTTTCCCTTCCCTCTGCAGTCTCCTGCTTCTTCAATTTCACTGCCCCTTCAGGCATCATCCTCTCACCCAACTACCCAGAGGAGTATGGCAACAACATGAACTGCGTGTGGCTCATTATAGCCGAGCCCGGCAATCGGATCCACCTCATTTTCAGTGACTTTGAGGTTGAGCCTCAGTTTGACTACTTGATTGTGAAAGACGATGGCATGCCTGAGCCCACCACCTTCGGCACCTTCTCTGGCAAGGACGTACCTTCACAAATTGCCAGCAACGGCAATATCATGCGCCTGGAGTTCCAGTCGGACCATTCCAACACTGGAAAGGGCTTCAATATCACCTACACAAGTAAATACAGCATTTTTTTACACATACTATATCACATGAAAAGACACATACAGGCACATTTTGTCTTTGAAACAAGCTTCACACTTGAGATCATTTTGAGGTGAATGTGCGATGATTTGTGGATGACAAATGTTTTACACATAAACCTACAGTGAGAGAATAAAAGGTACAGCACAGGTACATTTTTGGCCCCATTATTGTCCAACTCATCCTCCTCTGATCAAACTACTGATAGAAATGTACATTATAAATGAAGTCTGACATTGTGCTGTAGTGTACAGTAGAGTAAAATAATTATATTAATAACAGTGAAAAGTGCTTCAGCCTGGAAGCATCAGTCTGATTGTTGCTAGCAGGAGTGCATTGACATTGGCACAGGTACATATAGGTGAGCGCTGATTGCCAGCAGTAGATGTAGGTAGCAGAGATCTTTAAGGAAGAACTTTGGAGAGACATTGATAGCAATGTTTAACATGATTTTATAATGCTCTGCATGATTGATGACTCCTGAAGATTAAAGTTCAATTTGGAAAAGTTCATCTAGAAGTTCATTTTCATTGCATCATTTTTTTCTCCTGAGAATGTCTGGGCTGTGTCTGTTCAGCCAATATTTCCTCTTGCTACAAGTTAAAATATTTTATCCTCTCCAAAGCAGAGATGTTTTGAAAAGCACATATTTTGTTAAGATAGATTTTTTTATTCATTAAATGCATTCATTTAATATTGTCTAATGGGACATACAAAACAGATTTGCAGTGATAATCCTTTAACAGTCTTCAGTGATCTTGCTTTTTTCCAGTTGTATAGTTTGCCGCATTCCAACAGAATCTGATTGATTGGCTCATTTGTAATATTGACTATTCAAATAGGTGATTATTGAGAAATCAGCTTGTTTTATGAAGGGTATTTCAACTAAAAGCCTCAGTTTTTGAATTATTTGTGGCAAAAAGGATGGTACTGACTGAAATCAACTTTTAAGTCATTTTCTTAGTGTGTAGTTAACTCTTAACACCCCCACATTTTCATTATTTTTGTTTTTGTATATGTGCATCTCAAGAAAAATAGAATATCATCAAAAAGTGATTTTATTTCAGTAATTCTGGGACCTTGATTTCCAAATTAAATGCAAAATTTACTTTCATCTGAAAACGGGACTTTGGACCACTGAGCTACAGTCCTGTCGTTTTTCTCCTTGGCTCAGGTAAGATGTTTCTAACATTGGCTCTGGGTCATAAATGGTTTGACACAAGGAATGCAACAGTTGTAGGCCATAATCCTGGATACGTCTGTGTGTGGTCACTTTTGAAGCACCAACTCTAGCAGCAGTCCACTCATTGAATCTCCCCCAAATTCTTGAATTGCCTTTTCTTGACAGTCATTTCAATACTACGGTTATTTTGTGTACTGTTGCTTGTGTACTTTTTTCTACCACACGCTTTCTTTCCATTCAACTTTCCATTTATATGCTTGGATACAGCACTCTGTGAACAGCCAGCTTCTTTAACAATTACCTTTTGTGGTTTACAAATTAGAGTGTGACACCATGAGTTTACAATAATTAACTTTTTCACAGTAATCTTTTTTTTTTTTTTTTTTAGATACTGACTTTTAGGTTTTTATTAGGTTTAGGCCGAAATCGTCAAGATTAAAATAAACAAATGCTTGAAATGGATAATAGATAAATAATGAGTTTCACTTTTTGAACTGAATTACTGAAATAAATTAACTTTTCAATGATATTCTAATTTATTGAGATGCACTGAGTTTTGTGCTTATAATATTTTAAACCATGCATTCTCAAATGAAAGGCACCAATTTGATACATTTTGGGAGGAAAAATTGTATTGTCTTGGTAACCTTGTTAAATGTTTTGCTTTAAGTTTTCTTCCAAGAGAGAAGCTGTGGTGAATAGTAGCTGCCAACGTTGGGTTTGTACTAAACTTTGGAGATGTAATAGCCATTATACTGCATCCAGACATGCCATGAGGGAATCCTTTGGCTTTAACACTGTGCTGTAAAAGGTCCCCACTGGTCCCATTTTACACCATGGAGGTCCAAAGCAGGAGTCAACCCAACCAGTGGGTGGCTTTAACATTTTAACTTCTTTCTTCTTCTCTCACATGAAAAGGAAAACCAGCTCTATATTTTATAATACAGCCCATGTTTAACAAATGGAAGGTAAATCCAATCAATCAAAAGGTAATGAATTATTACTGTATTACTGACCCTTACAGTGTGATAACATCTATAGTTTAGGGCTCTGCTGGGATTGTTACTGAAAATACTTATTTCTTGTAAAGTGATTGGAGGAATGAAGCCAGGAAGTGCAGTCAATTGCACTGCAATTTACTAATCCAAGAGGAGATCCAAACAATGTAATCAAATAATACAAGGTCAAACACATTAGTGGCAGAAAAATCAAGAAGGGCAATATCAAAGGGTAGTAGAATAAACTGGCAGAGGTCAATATATGATAGGCAATACAGGGATACAAGGGCAAAGACAGAAACCAATTTTAAAAAATGAAAAAATGGGTCCAGACAGATAATCTAGAGATAGGACTAATATGTTCTTTGCCCGAAACAATACTTCGCAAATAAGGAATGAACAGAGAGAGTCTTATAGAGAGCCCTGATTAAAAACAGGTGTATACAGTTTGTACTGAAGAGAGTGATTTTTGAGTCCGTCTCTGATAGGCTCAGCGGTTTGTGCGAGCTCCTGGTGCATTCTGAGTAATGAAGTCCTGAGGAGACTCTGTGCTGATGGAACGTGTAACATTTCTATGGAAATTAATTACAATTGACTAATTCTCTGAAATAGTAATGGGAATACTTTACTTACTGTACTCTATACAACCAAAACAAACAGCAGTTTACTAAGGAACTTAATCACAGTGCTGACCATGTTAATCCTCTGCTCTGAACACAGTCAGGTCTGACACTTGATGCTGTATTAACACTCAGAAACTATTCTGTAGAAGCAGCTAAATTTCAAAGCACAGTCTTTTAGAAGGTATAGTCTGTACCATCAGTAATGCAGTTCTTCTGAATTTAGACGTAATCATGTTTGTTGACATTTGTTGTGTCATGTTACCTCTAACACTGGCTCATATTTAACTTCTCAGAGTTAAAATGCTGATCAGTGATCAATTTATTATATTTACATAACCCTGAGTACCAGATTAGATCTCAGTTCAGTTTTCTTATTCTTGCCTGATGAATATGGGACACAGTAACAAATGCTGGATGTTTTGCTACAGGTCTATAAAGAAATCAGTGTTTTTATAAAGTTGAATTATTTGTAATTACACACCTGTGTTACTACTAACTGTGAGTAGTCCACCACCCAAATTTATACAGCCAATAGCAGCTCTATGGTTGGAAACTGATCACTGATTAAGGGCTAGAGGATGAATTTGGAAAGCCACTAAGCACAGTACAGTAGAACCATAGAGAATATTAGTTTTATATATATATATATATATATATATATATATATATATATATATATATATATTTAAATGTTTAGGCTTTTCTCATAAAAACACTGCTATTAGTATAAATGCAAATAATGTTTATTCTTTTATTTATTTTATTATTTTATTTATTTTTTTATTCATACCCTTCCCAATGTAATAGTAGCCAATTAGCCCATCCCATCCGTTAGGACTCTCCCCTTGACTTTTGCAATGTTCCTGACTCTAGTAGGGTGAAGACAAGCACAAGCCTCCTTTGTTGCATATAATACAGCCACCACCTCTTCAATCTACCGCTGATACAACGTCACTAGAGAGCAAACACGATCGGAGGAAAGCGCAGGATTCCCAGCTCTGATTGGAAAAATCAGTAGACGCCTGAGCCAGCAGACATTGCAATGTATGATTAATAGGGAGTGTGAGAGTGCCATCTACCTGCCAGAGAGAGCACGGCCAATTTTTGCTCTCTTGGTTCCGGCTGTTGATGGCAAACAGCATGACCAGGATTCAAACTCGCGATCCTCAAGTCATAGTGTCAGCGTCTTACCCTGCTGAGCCACTCAGGGCTAAATGCAAGTAATGTTAAACTTGCTTGTTAAAAACTTGCTTATGTTAAATAAAGTGAGCTCGTGATGGAATTCAACCATGCAGTGGCTGAGGAGCATTGAGGAGAACATCTTTGCTTTTTAAACTAGCTCACAATGTAATTTTTAAAATAAATTCTTGTTACTTTTATTTGTATTGATTCTAATAATATGCTTTTACAAGCACAGCCAAAAACATGGTTAAATAATGAGCACAGAGCTTTGCACAACAATGTATATGAAATATATTGTGTTTTAATGCTAATGTAACAATGAGTTAGAAATGACCAGCAGTAGTAAGGCAGTATGTTCCACAGACAGGTTCTATTGTCAAGGTTATATTTACATCCACCATTTTTACCCTGAACACGTATCTGACCCTCACTCACAAGTCCAGGTGGCAGATACGGCTGGTTGTGTGTGTTTTTATGTGAGATGGTGGATGATGGGGTGGGTTTTGGGGAGGCGCGGCAGGGGTCAGTGTCAGGTGATTGTGTGGTTTGATATCTCCACACTGGAGGCTATAGTAATGCAGTGTGGCCCTCTCAGACAGGAAGAGACATGTCCCAATGTTGGATCTGGAGTGGCGGGCAGAAAAAGGCCCGTAATAACCACCGGGCTGTCAGTGGGGTCACGGCCCTGGCCCCTCCGCCCTGCATTAGCCATCCTCCAGCCGCAAGGGTGGAACAAACAGATGTTTCTCACCAACCAAGGGCCACAAAAATAGCTCAGCTGGGATTTTGCACTGCATATCAAATTATTGAAGGATCTTGTCTGACACGTGTGACGCCCGCATGTCACTCAGAGTCCCGCCCACGTCAGGCGTTAGGGGATAATTGGAAGTTCACACAGAAAGTTCCAGTCAGGTCTTATGTCCTTCAAACTAGAATTGTGGTCAGGAATAAATACAGGAACTGCAGGATAAGAAAGTGCACTCAAATTAGCTAAAGAAATAGTTCAGTTTAGTCTATTTTCTGCCTCTCCTGGAATGTTGTCAATCAGCCAAGATATATTTGGAGTCTAAACTTTGCTTATAACATTGTGTGACATACCATTACAAAAATGGACATTATAAAAATAATTATGGACAACAACAGAATATGTATAGCTGTACTGTTCATAGGTACCTATTCAGGAACACTGGATAGTGTTGCATTAACACCTTAATCACTATAAGTACTCAGTATGTACCGGTAATAGCCAAATACTGGTTAAGTTAGTTTACTATTACTTAACCCTCTGGAGTCGACTGTACTGCTGGCAGCATATTAGCAAAATTACGCAAAGAAATGTATATAACTCTGCAAAATTTTATACTAGAAACAAAATGAAACATACCCCAGTAACATTAAAAGGGCTTTTCAAACATATATATATATATATATATATATATATATATAGCTTGAATTTTAATATATTTTAGATATTTGTTAGAGGAGCTTAAATAAGCAAAGACACGTTTGTGAGAGCATCATTCCCACCAAATGACGCGTTCTGTCACTCATATGCTAACAACATGATAATTCTGGACATTCCATGGGTGCGTTAGTGGCTGTGGAATGTGTGGAATGTGCAAAGACCTCCCATCAAACAAAAAGCTCTCATCTAAACAAAGACCTCTCACCTTGAGTGTTCATAAATATCTCATGAATATTCATTGTAGGGTTAGTGACTGAGTAAAACACAGTGTCACCTCACAGTTGTTAAGTTTTAAAAATAAAACCAAAAACAATTTCTAAAAACTGTAATGAGCTGTGTGTAGGTAACACCTCTGTTTATTCAGTTCTGAGCTCAAAAGTCTTGGCTAGAAATGTTTAGAGTGTGTTTTCACAATATATCAGCACATCTGGAAATAGATTTTTGGAAAGTCTAAGTTTACAGCAGATTTAATCAAAATATAGATTTATGACACTCTTACTGTTTTGACACTGTTGTTGATGAGTTTGTGCTGAACTAAAGCCTGTGTAACACTTTGGGGGGAAAATCATTTTAGATGAGTGTAATTTGTAAAAAAAAAAAAAAAAAAAAAAAAAAATGTCAGCATGTCACATTACATCAGAGTGTCTGAAAAACCCTCAGACTTCTCAGAAGTCTCCAGTATATATTTTAAGATTTTCTGTCTGCATGCCCATATGTTAGGGCTTTATATAGCAACTATGTGAAATAAATACAAAATGTTTTATTTGTAAAGGAACCCTTTAAATGATTAGAACATGTTTTATGATTTAATATAATAATGCATGCATAAAATGTCCAGTACAAGCTTGTCGAAGCTGTGGAAGCTTTTAGATTTTTGTCCCAGAAATAATTTTTTTCCAGGCTGCACAGCACTAAAGGAACATGATGTAGATTTGTCTTACAACTCAAATTTGTGCCACAAGAGGGCACCATTCAGCTGTATAGAAACTGAGTTCTGTTTGGGACTCCTCAGTAAAAAATGGAACAAACAATGAACATATTCAACAGTTATTGTAACTGAAGATATGACACGTGGTTTATTTGAAGCTGAATCTTTAATTTGCCATACGAAGAGCAAGATACTAGCGTCTGCTATTGTATTTTTAAAATGCCTTAAGGATACAGGTTTCAAAGCACTCGGTCCTTATAATAGTCAAACCTCATTCATCTGGAGTTGGATTTCTGTTTGTGAAGATGAAACTGAGCCTGTATGCACAGAGTAAGACCATGAAGCTGACATGAGCTCTACTGCATCAGAGAGACAGGGAGGCTTGGCATCAGGCTGCAAGAGATGAGAGTAGATATATAAAGAGTTCATTCATTGCCTTACACAAAATATGTGCTAAAGCTCTGGTGGAGAATAAACAACTGTACTACAGCCTAAAAATACACTGTCACTAACTTGTGGGAGACACCAAAACTTTGTTAAAAAGTGGTGACACTGTCTTAGCTCACCTTTCCACAGCTAGGGTAAAATGCTAATAAAATGCTAATCATACATTACTTGTTATCTACCTTAACCTCACAAGTACAAATTAAAGTAAGCATCAGAGGCCAGTGTCCTGACTTACTGACCATATTTTTCCTTTCGTAATCCAATTTAAATGGATTTCTTTTTCCTCCAGCCAGGCCAGCTACTCTGATGTGCAGTGTGCGGTTTGGGAAGCTCAGGATATTCTCTCTGAATTCAGCATTGACTTTTCACTTTCATCTTCTTGCAGCATTTGGCCAGAATGAATGTCATGACCCTGGCATTCCCATCAATGGTCAGCGTTTTGGAGAGCACTTCCTGCTGGGCAGTTCAGTCCTCTTCACCTGTGATGAAGGCTTCATCAAAACACATGGCTCTGAATCCATCACCTGTGTCATCCAGGATGGGAACGTGGTGTGGAACGCAGCCGTCCCGCGCTGTGAAGGTACGCAGCTCGTGAAGCATAAAGTGTAGTAAACATTCAAAACTTTGGACTTCATTAATAATGAATCTTCTAGTAAGTCGTCCAGCATAATTCAAATATTATAGAAGCCAAAAGTACTTGTTGTTAATTGTTGAACGGTAAACTTCCACATTTTAAAATTCTTGGAATATGATTTATTGACATTTAAAGCAGTTTGATTATTAATTGTTTTATAACATTGTTCTTTATGTTATAGAGTTTTGTAGCTGTATCTGCATCTCTGTTCACTAACCCTACATTTCTTAATAATTATTATTAAACGTATTTCTACTGTT
>BRDA01010431.1:57649-68631 GCA_036984385.1 Crenuchus spilurus
TCCTGTCCCATGTGCAGAAAAACACCCAAAAACATGATGCTTCCACCCCCATGCTTCACAGTAGGGATGGTGTTTTTGGGATGGTACTCATCATTTGTTGTCCTCCAAACATGGTGAGTGGAATTAAGACCAAAAAGTTCTATTTTGGTCTCATCTAATCACAGCACTTTCTCCCATGACTCCTCTGGATCATCCAAATGGTCATGGGCAAACTTAAGACGGGCCTGGACGTGTGCTGATTTAAGCAGGGGAAACGTCCTCGCCATGCATGACTTTAATCCATGACGTCTTAGTGTATTAGCCACAGTAACCTTGGAAACAGTGGTGCCAGCTCTCTTCAGGTCATTGACCAGCTCCTCCCGTGTAGTTCTGGGCTGATTCTTCACCTTTCTTAGGATCATTGATGCACCATGAGGTGAGATCTTGCATGGAGCCCCAGTCAGAGGGAGATTGACAGTCATGTTTAGCTTCTTCCATTTTCTAATAATTGCTCCAACAGTTGATCTTTTTACACCAAGCTGCTTGGCAATTGCCCCGTAGCCCTTTTCAGCCTTGTGGAGGTTTACAATCTTGTCTTTGGTGTCTTTGGACAGCTCTTTGGTCTTAGCCATGTTAGTAGTTGGGAGTCTTACTGATTGTGTGGGGTGGGCAGGTGTCTTTATGCAGCTATCGACCTCAAATAGGCGCTTCTAATTTAGAATAATAAGTGGAGTGGAGGTGGACTTTTAGAGGCGGACTAACAGGTCTTTGAGGGCCAGAATGTTTGCTGATTGGGAGATGTTCAAATACTTATTTGCAGTAGTAACACACAAATAAATAATTAAAAAATCATACATTGTGATTTCCAGATTTTTTCTTTTAGATTATGTCTCTCACAGTGGACATGCACCTAAGATGAACATTTCAGACCCCTCCATGATTTCTAAGTGGGAGAACTTGCAAATTTGCAGGGTGTTCAAATACTTATTTTCCTCACTGTATGTACTGATATGCCCTGTTTTAGAGATGAATAGTGTTTATTGAGGTTCTTTATGGCCTTTTACTTTGTATTCTAGTGATTAATACTGTTATTGAGGTTATATATGAATTAAAAATCTAGTGATTAAGTATTTATTGAGGTTTATGTGTGCTTATCATCTATTCTGTTGTTTAACAGTGCTTATTGAGGTTATTTATGGACTAATATATCTTATTTTAGTATACCCACAATATTCTTATGTCCCTGCTCTCTGAAACAGCATTTGTGGATTTTATCATAACCTTGTCATCTAAAATAATAATATATGTTGTCTTTGAAAATTCTGAGTGACCCAAAACTTGATATCTCTGTGGTTTGCCACTGATTATGCTGTGATTCTTTAAAAACATGAATGCATAAACCTTCTTGAGCAGCAGCAGGTGATTAGGCAAATAGCTTCCAATTGTTTTCTTTTTTCAGAGACGATTGAATGATGCCGTTGTAATATAATGTGCTGCATAAGGAGAGCGAGGCAGAGTGAGAGGCCCAGATGCAGGAGAACACGGTGGAGGTGGCGAGATTCACTTAACAGATATTCATGACTCACAATGAAGTGATTCTGACAGCACACCTTATGCAACTCTCCTATCTCCTCTGAAACTCATTGGAGTTGATGGATTATTATTCAGTTATTTCAGACCGCTCTCACGATCTAGTTAGAAGCCACGAGAATAGAAATCACCTTTAAGATTCTCCTAAAGGTAGAAATGTCCTCCCAGTCCAGGACTTTAAATAGTAGGAAATAATAGGAAACAGAAAATGCGACTGACGGGAGGTTTAAAGGAATAATGAAGTTGACACCTTACCCAAGAATGTAGTCAATAAGTGAAGGCATGTCAGGTGTGTGAAGTTCGCCTCATTACATTTGCTAGAGCTACGAGGCTAATGTAGCTAGCATAAAGCTAATACCTCACCAGCATTATGCTAACTGTTCATTGCCTCAAATAATGTAAAGTCTCAGATAGGATTTTAGTGCTGTTTCTGACTAGGGGTTGACCAATATTCAACCCTCAATGGTAATCAGAGTCAATATTTAGCATTTCTCTGATTATCTAAATTGGCACTCAAACGTCCAAAAAGCTACACAAAAATTTGACATAAACATAATTATTTATTTGTATAATTACTGCTTTTAAATCTGGCCCAATATCCCTAATTGGTAGAAATGTTAATCACATTCACCCTAATCCAATCAGACATGCTTTTCAGTGTTTTTAAAGCAGTCTAATTTCAAAGCTCTTCATTTTTATAATGTTCTAATATTAAACTATGTTTATTTGAGTTGCATCTTTGTACAGTGTTACACTACAGATATCAACATTATGTTAAATTAATGCCTGTTTCAATTATTAGTTATTTGTGTTCTTGATTGCTAATAAGTATCAGTGAACCCTTATTTCTGTGCCTGAATGCTGTTATCCAGGGCTGTCCTTAGAGGTGAAGTTCAATTTGATTAATTGCAGTGAAGTACTATCACCTTCCGACCACCACACCAGGACTTGTTTGAGTACTTTCTCCTCCCTCATTCCTTCAGTGTCTTTGCATTGTGTCAACACCCCTGCTGTTATCTATAAATACACAAAATTATGTTGTCTAATGAAATGTTGCTAAAAGATCTAACAGCCATCAATTTTTTAACGTCTTTTTTTAATACACAGAACTGCCAAGTGTTGATATGCTGAAATGTGATTGGACACTTCACTGGCCACCCCCAAAGCCATTGATTGTTTGAAATGGTTATCTAGCTCAGAACCAAATAAATGTCATTTAAGCAGCTGGAGAACTGTGAACTACACATAGAAGATAGCAGAAGATGAAGTTCACTTATAATTGTCTAAAAGGTACAGCAGGTACACTGAGTTCTCTGCCTTTGTTCAAACAGAAATTTGAATAAGCTAACTTCATCTTTGTGGTAGCAGGCTATAATGTGAAGTATCTTAACTGAAAGCAAGCATTAACGGAACTCCAGTCTGCAATCTGCAACAGCAGCAGCAGTGTTACCTATCACTCTATATGAACCACATCACCTATATGATTACCTACCATTCATTGACTTTCTGAATTTGGTGGATTTTAACAAAATTCAAAAAATACACTTGTATAACTCTGTGAGATTTTATTCTATAAACAAAACAAAACATAACCTAGAAACCTTAAAGGGTCTACTTCTCAAAAAAAAAAAAAAAAAAAATATATATATATATATATATATATATAATATAATAATATATATATATATATATCATAAGTCAGAGCACTGCCTGGGTTTTTTACAGGGTTTCAAGATTTGTGTTTTTTTCCACCAATTGGCCTATTTTGAAAATGCAGTCACAGGTAAACTTCAGAGGTGGCAGGATGCAAGGCTTTTAAGCTGCTTTCAAAATGTACTAAAAGGCTGTTATGATAGAAAAAGCTGTTATGATAAAAAACACAGTAGAAAAAGAATACATTCTCTAATGAGTTTACAGTTAGGTTGTTAAAACCATGGGGAGCTAAATGCAGACACGGACCACCTGAGAGAAAGGAGACTAGCTTACAATTGTTTCTCAATGTCTTACATATGATATTTGATTATTATTATTATTATTATTATTATTATTATTATTATTATAAGAAGAAGAAGAAGAACACCACCAAGAACATAAAATGTTTCAAAAGTAGAAAATACAATAGAATATGAATGACAAAATAAGTATCAATGAAGATTTACCTTTTTAAAGCTTCTTCACTGTCTGTGATTGGACTGAAGGATTTTGGGGATCTGCCAACCCTATAAAATAACTCGTATTTAAACTGTAAAACTCTACATGTTATTAGCTCATATGTTGTGCATTGTGTTCAACTCATAAGGATAGTAAACAGATGGTGGACTGCACATGATCAATTACAAATGTCAGAAATAAAGCCAGTCGGTTGCTTTTGCTGTTTTTGCAGCTCTGTGTGTAAACAGGAGTGAAGCCAGCATGTGTACAGGCAAAAGGACATGTATATAATCCAATCTGAACAGTCACATTCATGTCACATGGTCACAGATGGGATCATTATCTGATCTAGGACTACATATGAAAGTGACTCAAACATGATTTGAAAAGATCAGATCACTGACAAATGATGGCAAAAAATCAGACTTAAGTCACTTCAGTCTGCTAATGTGAACAAAGCCTGAGAATCGTCTCCGTTTTCATGCTGTCAATCTATTATAAAGTTTTTTCTAGGTCTGTAGTGTGTCATATCTCCTCTTTGTCTCACAATATTTCTCTTAAGGGGTTTTAGGTGAATCTTCATTAAATCTCCAGAGCCTGAATTAAGTGATTTTGACACCACCCTCCATTCAATGTGGGTCCTGGAGGTGGAATTAAATAGTCCTCTTTGTTCCTGCAGGCATTATGATGGAGAGCGACTCCTGCTTGGATCCAGGGATTCCTGTGAATGGGAAGAGGCATGGCAACAATTTTGCCATTGGCTCCAGGGTGACGTTCAGCTGTGATCAAGGCTACACCCTGAGCGATGAAGAGCCCATTGTGTGCGAGAGGAACCATCAGTGGAACCACGCACTGCCCAGCTGTGATGGTAGGCCCACTTTCTACAGTCAGGATGAGATCTACCATCATCCAGTACAGACCTGAATCAAAATCATTTTTAATGTTAATGATGTGTATTAAAGGCAGTTGTGTAGGAACCGGTAGGAAAAATGATAATAATGTGAGTTAAATGCATGGATGGATGGATGGGTGGATGGATGGATGAATGTATATTTTATCAGGTACAATATTGAACACATGCACACCACAGTGATGATGTAACCACATTATGGACTTTGAGGAGGACTGCAGGGCTTTTGCACCATTTGGTACTTGATGGTTGTGTATTGGGTGTGTGTGTGGCGGCTGCTGTGTCTCCTTTTAGCCTTTGTTAAGGCTTGTTTCGAGATGCCTGTTCAACAATATCCTCCAATCACTACCTTCACTGATCTCAGCTTTCGCCTAGTCACAGCCTTTGTGAAATTAGCTTTCATCAGCTCTGAACTTGAGGTCAGTAGCAAGAGCACAAGGAATAGCAATGACTGCTAATTATAGCTTTGAATACACATAGAACCACTTTCATCTGCTCTAAACCAGATTATAGCAATGCAACAGAGACACAAACCCCAGAATAACACTAACCAGCACTTAGCTTCTCTAAGTTAGCTTCTTATTTCAATTTCCTACTAGGGCCCAGAATGCAATTGTTGCTCTTTTTAAGGTGGAATGGGCCATGTCTCAGGCTAGTTAAGAAAGTTCATTCTAGGGGGCAGCTGTGGTCTGGTGTTTAGGTATCTGGTCTTGTGACCGAAAGGTTCCCTGTTTGATCCCCGGGCATGTCATAACTGAAGTGCCCTTGAAAAAGGCACCTAACCCACAACTGCTGCTTGGGCACCACGGATAGGGCTGCCCACCACTTCAGGCAGTGTGTGTGAAGATCAAGTTCCATTGTGTGCAATCACATTGGCTAAAAGTTGAATCTAATGAGTCTCCTTTATCAATTCTAAACAACTCATTGAATGTTTTCAGATCTAGATCACCCATGACAGACTGAGTTGTCTCACCGATTGTAGGTTGGTAGCCAGATAAGATACCCAATTGTATTTTCATGATATGTCTTCTTTAAGATTTAAAATGATTCTATTGCAAAAAGTATACCAGAAAATGGATTTGCAAGGTTCTTCAACAACCTCACTCACATATTGCCTTAGTGTTAGACAGCCTTCATAAATAGCAGCATCATAATATATTTTTGCAGGCAGGAACATAATGAGCAGTACTTGAGTGGTAAATGTGGACAGTCCAGTGAAAGGTGCTGCCATTTAATAAAGTGGCTAGCACGAGGGGGACTAGCCCTCTGTTTCTTATCTCTTCCCTTCCCCATTCAGATGCACTCGTTGCAGTAGCCTCTGCTGCCGTCGCTGTCTAGAGAGCACGACCGCTGCCAACCCATGCCTTCTTTATCGAGCAGGAGAAAGGGTAAGCAGCCTGGACACTCCCGCAGGACGTCCATTTTTGATGAGGCGAGTGGTAACTGGAATGAACGGTTTCAAAGATAACTTTGTAGATGAAGAAGAAGGAGAAGATGGAGAAGAAGGAAGTCACAGAGAGTGCTTGGCTAGATAGGGAGGATGTACCAACAGGAGAGTGCTCACTCGAGCTGTTTATCTTATTTGTTTCCCGACTGTGGGAGGGATTGAAATAAGCGCGTGGAGTGTTTTCCAGTAAAAGCGCAATCAGGCTGCAGCCCATTTGGTTCGGAATCTCCAATTTCCTCCTCTGCCGGCTCCTTATCGGCCATGTGCTTTTCCCCTCTAATAGACTCTGATTCAGCCTGATGCGCTCTCATCAGAGCCTGACCTTCATTATAGGCGGGACAGCTGGATCCACAACTGGTCTGGGAGATAGGGATGTATGTTTTGGGGAACGTTAAGCCATACAATGTATGTTCCTCTTCACTCAAGCCGACTGTTTATTTTGCTGGCTAATTTGTGCAAGCTTCTGCTTGGGTTTAGTGTAGGTTGGAGTTGATGCTAATAGGCTGTTAGTAGGGATGCTTTTTGGTGGTGTTGGGTCTCAGTTATTCCACGCAATTAGACACATACACTGAAAGGCAAATGCATTATTTTTACTTGATACAAAATATCAATATGAATAAAATATGTTACATCCACACAGTTTAGTGCATAATTTGTAGCTTGGACATTAAAAAACATACTTGATTTTGCAGATATTAATTTTTGATCTGCTTAGGCTTAGCTTGGAGATCCTAGACAATAGCTTTGTCTCCAGAAGCTGGTATCAGGCTGTCTGAGTCCTGAATAAATTCATTTCAGATGGTGCTAGTTAATATGATTGTGAAGTAAGGATTGGAGCAGTTGTCATCTAACCATTTTATGTAGGAATGTATACAGGGCCAGAATTAATAAACCTTTTGCAACAGGTTTGAGAGAAATATAGGAGGGGTACATGGCTGATTCTTATTTTGTTTGCCATCCAAACTGGCTGATATTTTTTTGGCTAATTGTATTAGCCAGACCATGGGCTAAATGAGCACCCGAGCACATTTCCAGTAGTTTCTGCTAGCCAAATCCAAGTATAAACAACCTTATTTACTCTTAAAAGTCAGTTAAATAACATTTACTTACAACCACAAATCAGAAAAATAGTGTACAAATGTTTCTTACATTTACTTTTTATTTGCTGACAGTATAAACTCAAGATGTCATGTTTTGTCTGGTCAACTTCAGGTTATTTGTTAATAAACATCCATTTCTGCATTTCAGGCCTGCAACACGTCCTAAAAATGTTGAGACAGTAATGCACTTAAAACTTTACATTCCTTCTCACAATACTTAAGACACTTGTCACTGATGATACCAAGCAATGAAGCATTTCAGATGATATTTTGTCCCATTCTACCTGCAGACATGTCTCAAGGTGTGCAACGGTACGATGTTATGAGGAAAGGCTAGTCCAGTACCTGTACCCTATTTTTCTGCAGCCATGCCTTTGTAATGTGTGCAGCATGTGGTTTTGCTTTGTCTTTTTTGAAAATTAATACATGCTTGGAAAAGATGCCACTCTGAAGGTAGCATATGTTGCTCTAAAATCTAAATGTACTTTTCATAAGTACAAATTACCTTCGCCAAAGGCACTGAACGAGCCCATATCATGACAGACCCTGAATTTTAAACCTGTTGCTGACAACTGTCTGGATGGTCATTTTTGTCCTGGGTCTGGAGGACATGATATCCATTTTTTCCACTTTGTCTGAGGGATCGGAGATAACAGGTGTTCACCTAAGGCTTGTGTCTTTGCCTGTTATGCACTGAAATTCTCCAGATTTCTTGAGTTGTTTAATGATACTTTAGAGCAGGGGTGTCAAACTCTAGTCCTTGAGGGTCAGGTTTCTGCAGTTTGTTGATTTTTTCTGATCAAACACACCTGATTCAACTCAGCAGGTAATGACCAGGTTTAATTGTAGTGTGATAGTCAAGAAATCACTGAAATGTGCTGGACACCAACCCACCAGGACTGGAGTTTGACTGTAGCTTTAGCAAGAGAAATATGCAAATCTCTATCAATATTTCTTTGAGGAATATTGTTTTGAAAAATGTCAATAATTTTCTCACACATTTGTTGACAAACTGAACATCTGCCCATCTGTACTCCTCAAAGATGTATAGATAATGATTTTGAACCAAATCATGATTATAATCACCTGTTGACATTATCTGTTTGAAATCACATATTTTTTGTTATTTCAAAAAATAACAAAATTATTTCATATTTTTTGTTATTATAAACATTTATTTTAACCTCATTACTAGCCGTAATTCATCCCAGTTACACAGGAATGGATGTATATTAAATTAAATTAACTTGACCAGGCAAAACATGAAATATCTGGGATTCATACTGTCTGCATTGAAATAAAACTCAGTAAACACAAGTAAAAAAAAAGTAAACACAAGTTTTTTTTTTCTTTGTATTTCCCAAGCTGTCCCAACTTTCCTGATTTACAGTTGTACTTTCTTCCAGTTCCACTTCTATACCTATACATTTCTAGACATTTGGAACAGACACAGTCACCTCAACTGCCAGCAATTGACAGCATCCACCTAGTCACCACAGTCATTGTGGACCAGAACTCTCACTACATATTAGCCGAGACAGAGGTAAGGAGACACTAAACAAGTTTCTGATTAAGAGTGGGACATTTAACCAGACACACAAACCTTTCCTTTGGAGGTAGGAAATGCAAGTGAGGACGCTAATATAGGGGCGTGATGAGATTGAACAAACAGAACAAGAACAGGAAACTATGACCAAATAAGGAAACCAGGAAGTACATCACAAAGAGGGCAAAGCTTGACAGGAGGTTTCCCATGCAAATACTAACCAAATGCAGATCTGCTTAGCTTCAGTGGATTAAAGTTATGTTGTTCAGGTGCTACACATCAAATACAGCATTGCATCAAGAGTAAGAAGCAACTGGCTATTTAGTGCAATGAGTCATACATAATGATGTTACTACACATGAGTGCATTTACCTACTCATGTCCTAAAATTGCAAAAATTGCTACTAAAACAAAGTGAATAAATTTGCTGATTGCATGTTTGGAGCTATAATCTGCCAATTCTGAACTTTACTGACTGTGATAATTCTCTTTACCCACGCAAACCTCATCCAGATCTTGATGAAGGTTTCACAGACTACTCAGTGTGATTTAGGGCTTACTGTAGCTTTATAATATAAAAAAAAATGTATGCTGTGTCCGGCAAATTGGATGATAGCCCAGAGCAGGAAGTGAGTTTGAATCAGTTATAGTGACCATCATAAGTAACAGAGCTATCTGATCTTAGTTCAGCCTTGTACTAGTCTTACTGAGGTCTGAAGTGTCTACTTGTAGCAGTGAGGTTTTATTTCATTTTATACTTCATAGTAAGTCATACTGTGTCTTAAACAACATCTACTTGATGTTAAAACATGGATGGAGAAGATATGGTTTTTGACAAAAACAACTTGGCTATTTAGGTGACTATTGAGTTCTAGTATTAGCCGCACAACTGCAGTTCTAAACTAAAGAAGCAAAACGTGACTCTTCTAAGTGGTGTAGAAAACAAAGATGGTCTTTCCACTGAGCTGCTTGTGGTGATGTCTGCCATGAGCACACAGCTTGCTCTAATATGTTATTTTAATATGCAAATTAGCTTAAAATCTGGTTCCAATTGGAATGGTCTTTTGGTAAGTGTCAGAAGTCAAGATAAGTACATTTCACTGCTGATTCTTTAATCATCATTTTCTCTGTTCACCTTAATACAGCACCAGTCAAAAGTTTGGACACACCTTCTGGACATTCAGTGATTTTCTATTGTTTAAAAGTGTTCTGCATTGTAGATTAATGCTAAAATCAGCCAAACTATGAATAAACACATCTGTAATTATTTAGTAAACAAACAAATAAACAAACCAGAATATGTTTATATTTGACATTCTTCACAGTAGGCACCTCTTACTTAGATGGCAGCTTTCTTGGCATTTTCTCAGTCAGCTTTATGAGGTAGTCACCTGGAATGGCTTTCAGTTAACAGCTGTGTCTTGTCAAGAGTTCATGACTTGCATTTCTTGTCTCTTAATGTGTTTGAGACATCAGTTGTGTGTCTACTTTGAAGTAAAATCTAAACCATGTTTTGGTTTGTTTAACACTTTTAAGTTTACTACATGATTCATTATGTGTTCACTCACAGTCTGGATGACTTCAGTGTTCATTTACAATGTAGGAAAAAAAAACATTGAATGAGAAGGTGTGTCCAAACTTTTGGCTGGTACTGTATGTACTTACATGCCAATATTATCCAAGCAGGGATTGTTCCAGTAGCACTGCTGTTTGCCTGTTATTTTCCTTTAAAGTGATAAATCCAAGCTCTCTGCCCATATACTGTAGATGCATGCTGGGGTGTCATGCCATTACCAGGCTTTATTTGTCTCACAGCAAAAGAACCATTTTCTCTGATTAACTTTCCATTGTTGCCCGGGGCATATATGATAACATGCACACCACGAAGCTCCATTTAATCACCAGCATCGCTATAGCCTGAAGAGCCGCATGGGACCGCTACAGCAGACGCCATACATTTGCTTAAGAAACCCACTTCTATTTTTGGGGAAGCATTTATGTTGGAATACAACAAGCCTGTGTTTTCCTGGGTTTGTTTCTTCACAACACACAGTGGTTCAGAGTAGCGCTGCATGATGTAATGAAAGTTCAATTCTTTTTTTAATACTACAACATATTAAATAATTCAGCATTCTCTGATTTCCAGTGCTTTTAATTCTTTATTTAGATACATTATTTTCATATTAAAGTAGTACATGTAGTATATATATATATATATATATATATATATATATATATATATATATATATATATATATA
>BRDA01010434.1:0-29842 GCA_036984385.1 Crenuchus spilurus
CCCTTAAAATGATACATTCTCTCAGTTTAAACTTTTGATCTGTGACTTGTGTTTTATTCTAAATAAAATATTAGATGTTGGCACCTCCACATCATTGCATTCAGTTTTTATTCACAATTTGTTTAGTGTCCCAACTTTTTTGGAATCCGATTTGTTTTTGAATTGGAGTAGTTTATCTGCAGGACGTCTGTAACGACAAATTTTACATCTCATCAATATTAAAACTTCAAAATCCAGACAACAGTAAAGTTAATGAACAACCCAGGTAGTGAACAAACAGCTCAGTATGGTATTGAGACAAACCTTTAGTGTGTAAATTTCAAAGATGGATCTGTTACCCACAGGTTATATTTGCAAGTTGCAAAAATACTGTAGACACTAGAAATGTGTCGACATTTCTACCAATCAAATTGTGTCAAGGGCTGGACACTGTTCCACTGTGTTTTATTCATGTTTGCCACAGATACATGCATTGATAACAAAAAAAAAAGAAAATCTGCTCTAATTAATCTCGACTCTAATTAACAGTCAGGATAGAAGTGGTGAAAAATATTTTTTCAATTACATGTGATTGGACAGGACTAAGATGATCAGACAAAGTACTAAGGCTATGTTCACATTAAAGCCACGTTGCTCAAATCAGATTTTTTGCTCAGATCAGATTTAACTATGTTGATGGTTCACATTCACAAATGTAAATGAGCTGTAATGTGAACTAATCTGTCCCTGAAACGGCTCACATGCGCACACTGATATGTGTATACATGTCGCCTTCGTCACCAACAAGTCACATTTGTGCAGGGTTGCCAAGTTTGTAAAAAATACTGTCATTGGTAAAACTTGTTGGTTTTGCAGGGTTTTTGCACTAAATAAAGAATAGATTGAATGAGAAAGTGAGATTTGAAGAAGATTTACATTTTAAAGCTCATTGAAATGTGTGTCACTTTAGATTTTGGGCTAGTTTCCGTTTGTGTAGTGTGACTTTCTGATTTGGGGGATCTGGCAACCCTGTATTAGTGAGACTGATTTGAGTAAAACTGGTAAACAGACGTGTTAGTAGCTGATGTGTGATGGTGTTTTGCTCAGGAGGACAGTAAACAGGTGCTGGACTGTACATGATCAGGTGAAGAAGTTGAATACATGCCAGGAAGCTGCTTTTACTGTTTTTACAGCTACGTGAGTAAACGAGAGAAGCCAACGCTGCCTCACCCACTACTCATCTGTGTACAAGCAAAAAGACATGAAATCTGATCTGACCATCACATTCAAGTCACATGTCCACAGATCTGATACATATCTGATCTAGAACCACATATGAAAGTGACTCAAATCTGATTAGAAAAGATGGGATTTGACGTCCACACAGCCCTGAAAACATCAGATCTGAGCCACTTCAGTCTGGTAATGTGAATGTAGCCTAAGTTTGGCAATCAGTAGAGACAAAAAAAACTGACATGGCTGATTCAGACAGAAGTATCATCATTGTTCTTGTTCTAGGAAAAGCCTTTACTTCACTTTTACCTTTTAATTACAAACTCACAGAGCGTTCAGGAGCCTCTGAGTATAAGATCAGCAGTAACTGTAGAGAATCAGGAGTTGAACAAAGTAATGAGTTATGAGTTGAGAGTGAGTTACATTATAGATGAAGACACTTGTCAGATCTTTTTGTTTGTTATAATAAATACATGATTGTTGATTATTTAATGAAATGTGAATTGTGTTATTTTAAATAGTGACTGCTGCTTCCTTACATGTGGCCTGTACATAGTGATGGTTTATAACTGATGTCTTCTAACTGCAGGTAATGGGTTGAAGATGCTGATGAAGAGAGCGTTGAAGCTGAAGGATCCTCTGATGATGAAGATGATCCGGAACATCTCCCAGCATGATGGACCTTCTAAGAACCTGTTTATTGTGAGTAACACTAATCTTTTTGAAACACACATTGAAGAGTTCATTTCCAAAAACAGTTAAGCTTCAGTGGTGAGCCTTTTATACAGCTTTCAGACACTCTGATGTAGTCTGACATGCCTTGACTTTTGTACAAATTATGCTCATATAAAATTATTTATTCCCAAAGTGTCACACAGGCTTTTGTTCAGCACAAACTCAGCAACAACAGTGTCAAAACAGTAAGAGTGTCATAAATCTATATTTTTATTAAATCTGCTCTAAACTTAGACTTTCTGATGTGCTGATATATTGTGAATAAACACTCTAAACATTTCTAGCCAAGACTTTTGAGCTCAGAACTGAATAAACAGAGGTGTTGGCTACACACTGCTCATTACAGTGTTTAGAAATTCTATGTGATTTTATTTCTAAAGCTTAACTAATGTGAGTTGACACTCTGTTTTCCTCAGCCACTAACCCTACATTATTTATGGGATAAATGTGAAACATTCAGGTGATAGGTTTTTGT
The DNA here is from genome assembly GCA_036984385.1 of Crenuchus spilurus. Taxonomy (NCBI): domain Eukaryota; kingdom Metazoa; phylum Chordata; class Actinopteri; order Characiformes; family Crenuchidae; genus Crenuchus; species Crenuchus spilurus. The sequence goes on from BRDA01010434.1 coordinate 2,423, forward strand.
TTGATAAAAAATTCCACACGTTCCATGGCCAGTAATTCAACCAATGGAATGTCCAGAATTACCATGTCATTATCATATGAATGTCTTTTGGCGGGAAAAAATTCACAGCAGTCTGAGTTGCTCTCGCAGATGTGTCTCTGCTTATTTAAGCTCCTCTCACAAAAATCTAAAAATATATTTTGATTCAAGCTGTACATATTTGGAAAGTAGACCCTTTAAAGTTTCTGGGGTATGTTTAGTTTTGTTTCTAGGATAAAATCTCTCAGTTTTATAAGTGTTTTTGTGGCATTTCGTTAAGACTCCAGAGGGTTACTCTCACATTTTGTCTTCTTTTTTCAGTATCTGACTTTACATTGTGTGTAAATTTCTTGATAAAATGGGCCAAAATGGAATTAAAAGTGTTAAAAGTTTTTTTTTTTCCTTCTGTCGTTTTTGCAAAAAAAACTCTTCAGTTCTTGTTTGTATAAGTTCATTGTTTTGATCCATAGCATCAGTTGTATTCTGACAGTGCTCTTCTGCTTTCGTGCAGGATTATGTTGGTGATCTTGCAGCTCAGATTGGTCAGAATGAGGAGGAAGAGCTTATGATCGAGTGTTTAGGCACACTGGCTAATCTCACCATCCCTGACCTGGACTGGGAGTTAGTGCTCAAAGAATACAACCTAGTACCCTTCCTCAAAGACCACCTTAAACCTGGTGAGCCTTTTATACAGCTCAAAGCATCACCGTATATAAAGTAGGGCTGTAGGCTGCTTGGTATTGATAGTACTCATATATATGTATGTATATTGATATTTGTTTCTGATCTCCAGGCTCTGCAGAAGATGATCTAGTGCTGGAGGTGGTGATTATGATTGGCACAGTCTCCATGGATGACTCCTGTGCTGCCATGTTAGCCAAGTCGGGCATCATCCCATCTCTTATAGAGCTTCTCAATGGTGGGATATAATGATGTGGCCACAGTTCGATCCAGGAGAATTGTATTATTCTTGTGTTATGCATATCTGAGGGTGAATATGTGCTTCTCTCTGTGTTTGCAGCCCAACAGGAGGACGATGAGTTTGTGTGTCAGATTGTGTATGTTTTCTATCAGATGGTGTTCCACCAGGCCACTCGAGACGTCATTATAAAGGAGACCCGTATCCTTCACCCTTCTGTTGGTCAATACATTGTGAAGTTTCAGCTCTGTGATGAAGCCACATTAAATTAGCTTATATGGTAGTGTAGGACTGTTGTTATTTGGGTAAATGATATTACATGTTTGAATGCAGTTTCGCCTACACAGCTCACTGTTGAGGGCTTTATACCCATCTTGCGCACGCCTAACTTTAGACATGGTGCCAATAGGTTCTCTGCTCCAGAGAGTCTTATTCTATTGGCAGTACTTCTTTACAGGAACAAGACAAACTGTGTACATCTGTGTTAACAGTGGGTGGAGCTAGGACCCCGAGTGGCTCAGCAGACTGAGGTGCTGTCACTATAATTTGGGATCGCAAGTTTGAATCCCAGATCATGCTGCTTGCCATCAGCAAATTGGCTGTGCTCTTTCTGGGCAGGTAAGATGGCACCATGAGAACTGGCGATCTTGCGCTTTCCTCCGAGCCGAGGAGGCCTGTATGGATCTGCACCCTCCCAGAGTCAGAGGCATTACAAGTGATGGGGAGAGTCAATGAATGGGCAGATCGATTGACTACACACTAAGGACGTTTATCTTGATCACTAAAGTTGATTCGATACGCATCTCGATACACTGCCACCGATACGATATAATTGTGATACAGTGAAACCCCTTGTCGATACGATGTGACACAAATTACTCCTGTTCACGATATGATGCGAGTCAAAAATGATTTGATAATGATATGACTTAATTATAAGAGGATTCAATTTGATAAGTGATCAATCGATACAGTTAGTTGAGGTTTGAGGATGTATTGGCCTAAACCATCAGTTTTCTTAACTCAGTAGCACAATTCTGCTTTACTCTCTGTAACAATTTGAGGGATGTATGCATCTGGTTGTTTTCAATGGAACAAAACCAGTACATAATATAAAAAAGCATAATTCAGTATATTCAGACAGAGCGTTAAAATGTATTCAATTGAATTATTATTTTTATTCTCCGTCTGTATTTATGTAAAATTTATAAAGCATATAAGATGAACAGTTTTCAAAAGTACAGTATTAACAATGTGCATAGTGAAAATTATGATCTGCAACACATACTACTGTCCGCTTGACTTATCTGTTACACAAGGTTTCAGGTAGTTGACTGAGTGAGTAGTGAACATAAATGGCTTTAATTCCATTTTACAAAGAATAAAAATGACTACTAACGTATTTGATTGCCCCACGGCATTGTTTGCAGATTGTGTGCGTCTTGTCAAGTTGACCACCTCGCTTAAAAAAACCAAAATATTGCCACACGTTTGATTTGTGTCTGTTTGGTGCATGAAATATCTCTTCATTGTTGCTAATGCTCTGGTTTCCCTCCATCTTTGTTGTGTATGTCTGCATGCTTGCGTCAGTGCCTGAGGACACGATGGTGCATTTATGTTGCCTCGGAAAAAAATTATTCAATAAAAAATATGTTGCCTCGGAAAATTCGTTAGAATAAGGAATATATCCGGGAAAACAAAACACCCAATTTAACCAGGGTATTTGCCGATGCAAAAAGGCTAGAGGCGATGCACCGCAAATTCACCCGCAAATTAAACCTGATGCACCTTGAATCTACCGGTGCAGTCGCATCGCAGACATGTGGCACCGATGTGAATCGGTGAATCTCTCCATCCCTACTACACACACATTGGGGAGAAAAGCTTAAAGTAGCTTGAATGCCCTCATTACAAGGGATGTCCACAAACATTTGGACATATAGTACACATATACACACTATGAGCTTTTGAAAACCTGTGGATAGCATTGTTACTGTATGTTTAAGCTCATTGTTACTGTATGTTTAAGCTCATTGTTACTGTATGTTTAAGCTCTTTGTTACTGTATGTTTAAGCTCATTGTTACTGTATGTTTAAGCTCTTTGATTAACTAAGAATTGGTTTGTAGAATAGTCTCCAGGATTTCTCAGTTTATCCAGGTGACCTATTCCCAATGTTGAAGCTGCCTAGTGGAAAAAGAGGAAAACTGGTGGACATTCCTATTACATTGGGCTTAAGTTATACTATATTTACAAAAGTATTCACTCGTCTGCCTTCATAGGCATCTCATTCAAAATCTATAGGGTTTAATATGCTGTTGCCCCACCGTTTGTAGATATAACCGCTTCAAATCTTCTGGGAAGGCAGGCCACAAGGTACAGGAGTGTGTTTATGCGATTTTGACCGTTCTTACAGAAGCACATTTGTGAGGTCAGATACTGATGTTGGGCAAGAAGGCCTGGTTCTCAGTCTGTGAGGTCTTCCACACCAAACTTGCTCATTCATATATGGCCCTTGCTTTGTGCACTGGTGCACAGTCATATTGGAATAAAAAGGGGCCATTCCCAAACTGTACCCACAAAGTTGGGGGCATGAAATTGTCTAAAATCTCTTGGTGTTCTGAAGCATTAAGTGTTCCTTTCACTGGAACTAAGTGATTCCTTTCTGCTTTGTTATAATATTATTATAATATTATAATTATAAAAAGAGTTGTCTGTGGAATATTTAGTAGTGAGGAAATTTTGCAACAGGTGGCATCCCATCACGGTACCATGCTGAGCTCCTGAGAGTGACCCATTCTTTCACAAAAGTTTGTGGAAGCGGTCTCCATGCCTAGGTGCTTGGTTTTTATAGCTGTAGCCATGGAAGTGGTTAGAACACCTGAATTCATTGATCTGGATGGGTGAGTGAATACTTTTGGCAATATAGTGTACCTGGTGTCCCTCACTCTCTTGGGAGGGGGCAGACGAGCACAGGCCTCCTCCAAAACCAATGACATCAAGCTTCTTTTTTCCTGAACTGCTGGTGATACATCGCTGCCAGGCAGCTGGAGCGCTCAGAGGAAGATGCCCAAGTGAGTCGACATTGTTTATAGTGCCAGGGAGAGAGTGCCATCTTGCCCACCTGAAGAGAGAGCACGGCCCATTCTGCTCTCTCGAGGCCCCGGCAAGCAGCATGATCAGGATTTGAACTCCATATTAAATCTTGAATTAATTGTCAACGTTGTCCATAAATGAGCTAATTGCTAATTAATTAATAAGCCCTGCAGCAGTGTTTAATGAAATCTCCTCAAACTCTTATCCCGTCACCTTAACACTGAACTGCAGAAGCTCCGGCGTACCTTATCGACCTGATGCACGACAAGAACGCTGAAATCCGCAAAGTCTGCGACAACACACTGGACATAATCGCTGTGGGTGTTTGTGTTTAAATATATATATAGCTTTTATAAAAATGATGAATAATACATGTCAAATATACTTGAGTGAATGACTGTGGTAGTAAATGCAGCATGCCACGGCATGGCTCTTGACTTGCTGTGGATTGCTCAGCTCTGAGTGATCTTTCCCAGGCCTCAGATTAATGTAATTAGGTCTCCATTATCCCAGGTTTCTTTTGGAGGCCAGGGGAAGTGTTCTATACAACTGATCAGGCTGGGCTATTAAAGCTGGGAGCCACATCAAAGGGGCTGGAGGTGTCTGGTTAGACTCAGATAGGTATAGAAGACAGAACACAGGTCTGCTAAATACCACACACACACTCTTGTTAATTTCAGAGTTTTTTTGCTCACTTAAATGGGCTTTTCTAAGCTGTTTTGGGAGAGTTTAGTATGTATTGTGGGCTCCTATGTTCCCCTGTTGTTATCTGTGTTAGTAGTATCTTTAATCTCTACTCTCCAGCTGAAACGATTTGGTTCATAATACATTTTTCTGGATATATTTTGTTTATAAAACACTCAGAACCCTGTTTCACATCCACTGTTATCCACTCTACTCAGAAATGTCACAAAGCTCTGTTACGGTAAGATTGATTAGCAGGGCCATTAAACTTGTTCTCGGCCATAACTGGCCAAGAAAAGCCGAGCAGGGCACTCGCAAAGCTGTTTAGCATTTGATTAATTGGTATCCTGACCAAAAATGTCAGCTTGGCTGCGGCTTGAGTCCGGCCTGTGACAATGAGCCTGTTTAAGGCCCGGGCCTTCGGTGGGCGTCTGAACCAGTGGGTCTCGGCTTTGGGCCGGGATGATTAATCAGCCGCGCCGGGTGCATGGAGCTCAATGGAGCTTAGCCATGTCTGGAGTCTCAAAAAGAGGCTTTATCAGCCACTAACCTACAGAGAAAAGAAAACAGCCGCTTGGCCAGGCCGTCCATAAGCACACCTGCATTAGCTCCGTCTTTATTAAAGTAATACTTCACCCAGAACTGCTAATGTACTAGCATTCCTCCACTATTAACGAGTCACTTCATGTGAACGGACCCGTTCTGATTCTCTCTCGTTTGCATTCGTTGATGCTGTTTTAGCATTTATGTCTGAATTGCTTTGATTTTGTTTATCTACAGGAGTATGATGAGGAGTGGGGGAGGAAGATCCAGAATGAAAAGTTTCGCTGGCACAACTCTCAATGGCTGGAGATGGTGGAGAACCGTCAGATGGATGAAGTAGAACCCTTCATGTATGGTGATGAGGGAGAGCCTTTCCTGCAGGGAGGAGACATCCTGGAGAGGCCCGACCTCTTCTACAGCGCAGGTCAGGCACAGTATTGCCCCGCCCCCACCATCAATAGACATAGACAATGGGCAGTTTGATAGGATCATGAGTCATGATATGGGTTTATATACATCCTGTGTTTACATCCCTTGAATTGCATATGATATAGTATTTAAACAGCTCTAGAGTACATTTCTGTAGTCTTATTTAACCCTTTGGAGTTGGCGAACCGAAATTCCACATAAACACTTATATAACCAGGAGATTTTATCCTAGAAACAAAACTAAACATGCCCGGAAACCTTAAAGAGTCTACTTTTCAAATATATATAGCTTTAATTGAAATGTATTTATATGTATTTGTGAGAGGAGCTTAAATAAGCAGAGACACGTCAGACAATGGCATGTTTTTTCCCACCAAACGACACAAGCTGTCATTCATATGATAATGACATGGTAATTCCGGACATTGCATTGGTTGAATTACCAGCTATGGAATGTGTAATTTTTACCAAACAAAGACCTCTCACCTGAGGTGAACCTGAACAATAGACCTCTCCCTGAGTGTTTCACATTTATCTCATAAATATTCAATGTAGGGTTAGTGGCTGAGGAAAACAGTGTCACCTCACATTTGTTAAGCTTTAGGAAATATTTGTAAAAAGACAAGGCATGTTAGACTACATCAGAGTGTCTGAAAGAATGTCTGAGGGTTAAATTGGATTAATTTAGCATGGGGAGCTGCAGTCATTTTAATTATTATTTTAGTCCAGTCCTAATCTGTAATTCCTGTAACTTTATGGAATGTGCACTCTATAAAGTGAATTTGAGCTACTGGGTAATGCACCGTAGTAATAACCCTATAATAATTAACACAGGATTAATACATTTATTGATATATTAATTTTGTGCAAATTGACATGTTTTTAAATATTCTTTTATTTCATGTGAAAAGCTTTTTTTGGTGTTGTTTTTAGAGACAGCGGAATAAAACATTTCTACATTTGAAAACAGACTGATAAACAGGGACTGACTGATAATCAGAGCCAAAATGTAGCATTTCATTGATTATCAGAATTGACACTTGAGGTGAAAAAGCATATGTGTGTATATGTGATGCAAATACATTAAAGAACAAAATGTGCACAGAGTGTCTATGCGGACTAAGGCTAATCCCGGTTCATGCTGCTTTGCTATCAGCAACCAGAGCCCTGAGAGAGCAAAACTGGCTGTGCTCTCTTCGGGTGGGTACATGGTGCTCTATTCCCATCTCTCCCACTCTGGTGCTGGCTGGTCAGGTGCCTGTTAGCTGATGTATCATAGCTGGGGATCATGCGCTTTCTAGGCATCTTTGTGTACATGCATAAATAAAATGCATTATTATTATTATTATTATTATTATTATTATTATTATTATTTTTATTATTTCCTCTGATGATGCATCAGTGGCAGTTGAAACAGAGGCAGTTACATCAGAGTATGTATTAATATTAAACTTTGAACATTTAATGTAAGTTTTGATTAAGAGTTTTGATTTGCATGAGTTCTGTACATCAAATTTATGGTAAATACAGTTTGTTCCCAATAATCAATTATCAGAGTCCTTAATTAAGGATCATTAATTATAAGTATCCTTAATTAATGATAATCAGTGTCATTATCAGCCCTGAGAATGTACTGATATGTACTGTTCTAAACCAGTAAAATCCAGAAAGCATTCAAAATACATATGTCTGAGTAGTTTAGCTAGAACTAGATTCTAGATCCGAGATGAACATATGTTTTGTGTTTTGCCTTCAGATGGAATAATCTCCGCAGACAGTGCACTGAGTCCAGAATTCTTCACAGACTTCCAAAATGGAGACTTTATTGGGCCACCGGGGTTCCCCAGCAGGTAAATATGCAGACTTTATGGGGTGAATACATGGCCCAGTGGATTATTATGTCTTATTTTCACTGAGTATAAAGAACATGCATTCAGGCACATGCATGGCTTACAGCTTCTTAGGCTATGTTCAGACAGCAAGCCCATCTGATTTTTGGCCTACTTAGACTGTATCCAGATTTTTGGTAGTCCGAACAGCTAAAAACCATGTGAAATTCAATTTTTGCAATCTGATTCAAGCCACATTTGGAGGTGGTTTGAAATCTGGCTACAATCAGGTTTGTACAGATCCGGCTCAGTCCGGACACTCTGGTCGCTCAAATCGGATTTTGAAGTGGCTTTCACATCATTCGTAAAGAACAACAGGTTAGATCCAGAATGACAAAAGTATGTGGATCCAAGAAGCAATGCAAAGGGCATCACAGTCTTAGGTTGCCAGGTCCTAAAAAAATCTCAATCGCACTGACTAACAGAAAGCAGCCTTTCACAGACTTAAAACTAACTGAAGTTAACTTAACTGTGCTTTTTATAACTCTTAAATTGTATTTTTATATTTTCTAATCTATATTTTCAAATCCTTCCACTGGAGTCTTCTAATATTAGAAAGTCTGTCTAAAGCATCTCCAGCACTATCTTTTCACTGTTATTCTAAGAGCTTTTGGTGGTCAGTGTACATTTTAAAAAAGTCCAAAAACCAACATCTCACAACCTTTTACCTATGTGTTTATTCAAATAAATGCCACAATTTTCAGGAAAACCGCCAACCTGGCAACTCTGAAGCCACGTCACCAGCATGGCTGTAACTAATGATGTCTGCACTGTTACCACAGAAAACCAAACAGACAGACTTGTGATGTGTGGACTGACAAATCAGATCTGATCTCTTACTGATAACACTGTGAACAGTCATCTCAGCAGATCTGACCTGAGAAGCTAATCTGATTTACCTGCAGTATGAATCAGTCTGTGCTCTTCACTGTTACTTTTAGCAGTTTTTAGATTAAAAGCTGCTGTGTCAGAACATCTCCCCCAGCATCCCTGCATGCACCACCACTCCTCCTCCAACAGCAATAGTGTTAGCTTGGAGAACAAACACGGCTCCTCGTCCCAGTGCTCTCTACATCAGCCTCTTGTCTCCCTCTCCTGCTGTACTGGCAGCTTGGCTAAGCACAAACTTGACAACTTGATTTATGGAACAGCCCGTTGTGTGATGGGGCTGATTATTAGCCGTGTTTGCTTCCCCCAGATATTGCTTTTCCCCAGTCGATTGCATTATGGACAGTGAAAGTTTTATTAGCTGATGCTCTTTAGGCCTTCTCTGTTTGTACGTTGGTTTTGGCCGTGACGTAGAGACATAGTTTGAAACCGAAGCTAATTCAGGAATTATGGAGAGTTATAAAGAGGTTGAGAGGGAGTGAGACAGACACACGGAGGGCGGTTGACTTTAAAAAGGAGGAGTGAGCATGTTAAAAACGAAGACGCAAGCGAGTACAGAGGAAGGAGCTCTGTTTTTCTCCCTGCTCTTTGTAAGCGATAGCTGTAAAATACACTGAGGCTGTATGGGGAATTAACAGAGCCTGAGAGTTTGGTTTTCATTTGGCCAGAGTGGTGTGAGAGATCCAGGTTAACACAATAATGAAACCCAGCCTGCAGGAAGCACCTAGCCAGACATGCTGAGAATGGCTTTAATGCTCTCACTGTTATTCATACACATAGTACAATGTGCTTCTTCATTTGCTACATCAGGCAGCTTAGTTACAGCTGAGTAGGAAACCTGTATAAACTTCACTGGTTCTGAAAATAGGCTCTGGTGATTAATTCAGATGTTAAAAATATGTAAGTAGGTGAAGGTCAGGTGTCATTCACACAGAATTGTAGAGTCAGAATGCTTATGATGTCTTTAGGCCAAGTTGCTATAGTCTATAACAACAAAGCTGATCTAGATAGAATATATTTAATTTATTTTTATTTTAATTTTCTGACATTTACTTTAATATTTTATAAAGTCTGCTTAGATATAATGTCATGTAAACATTTATTTGTATGTTACTGTAATTTCTTTACATCAACAGTGGCTGACTGGCATTTTTGGAACTTTTTGTTGACTAAATGTACACTTTCACACTTTAATGTAACAAAACAGTATTTACATTTCTTACATGAAAAATCAGATGCCTAAAATAACATGAATCTAATAAAGTGCTGAAAGTAAGAAGCAACTTCCTACAGTTTATAATAATATATATTAGGGATGTCAAACAATTACAAAATTAAGTGTGATTAATCTCAGTATATAGTTATTAACACAATAATGACACACAGCCAGCAGGAAGCACCCAGCCAAACATGCTGGCAATGGTTTTAATGCACATAGTTAATAGCAATTAATCGCGAGCAATTCTGCCACTCACCACTAGGAGTCACTAGTGAGCGTGAGTGCAGAGATCACTGCTGAGAAGAAGAGGTGGTGCCTTATCACTGTGTAAACAAACGTGACTCACTCATTTTCTAAACATTTTGAAATGGAGGAACAAACAAAGCTCTTTGGATTTTATTGAAACACTATGCAAGTGAAATCGAGGAAAGTGTGAAGAAAAAGGCAAAAGTCACTGATTAAGATCGTCTGATCTTTAAAGTAAATACACTTAATAAACCAGTTTATTTTTTACATTCTCTTTTATTATGTTTTATTATTGTTTTTATACATTATTTGTTATTTATAAAGTATATTTTTCTTATTTTAAAAACACTTGGCATATATAAATTTGTGTGTTTTTTGGGTTGCTAGAATGGATTAATAGTATTTCATTTCATCTAAATGTTGAAATGTTATTTGATATACGAGCACATTGAGTTACGAGCTCCGTCACAAAACCAATTAAACTCATAAGTCAAGGTTTCATTGTGTAGTGAAAAATGTCAATAAAGATTATTTTAAAAGGCAAATGCAAAAGCCTTACGTCATCATTCACACTGCACTCGATGCACTCTCTTTCTCTTGGTCAATGATGCCGCGTGCGGTTAAATCTCAACATGAACTACAGATGACTCGCGGTAAAAATAGAATTTGCGTTGACGGCACTATTTTTTTTATCGCGTTAAATTGAGATCACGTTAATGTGTTATTACTGCATTAACTTAGAGAGCCCTAATATATATATATATATATATATGTGACACACAGTACTGGTCAAAAGTTTTAGAACATTTCTGAAGAATATTTGCTGTATATTGTAGAAAGAATGCCACGAATGTGTTCAGCTGTTATATGTGACAAATGAGCTACTTTGTGTCCAAAATTTAGACACATTTTAGTCTATAAATGGATTCCATGAGTTCTTATTTAACTCCTGTGCTTTCATTTCAGAGTGCAGTTAGGCATTAAATGTTTTGGTCAACATGTGCCTGATTTCATTCCTCTGCTGTAATATATTATGTTGGCAAAGCCTTCTTTGTGCTCTTTATTGTTTACAGATCACTTGGAACAACAGTCGCTTTATAAACTCACTTAACACACTTCAGTCAGGTCTTTAATTCTTCATCTGAATGTGAGAATCTGGTGTTTCTGATTAGAGCTTCAATACAACTGCAGAATAAACATCACCAGTAAAACAAATGAAGAAACAGAACCTTTATAAGAAACATTTCTAATGTTTTTTTTGCTCTGAAATGTTTGGCTTATGTGTGAGTCCCAGCCTTGTCAGTTCCTTTGAGTTCCTGTGAGGACTGTGAGTGTGATGCTTCATTACGTGTCAACAGAATGCAGAAGAGGACAGTGTGCTGATTTAGTGATGCAGTAACATCAGGACAGTGGTAGCATCGGCTGAAGATCAAAGTCCTTTAGCGAGGAGAGCGAGAGCGCGAGCGTGAGTGTGACTGTGAGTGAGTGAAGACTGCTTCCTGTCCAGAGGTCCCTGTGTGTGTGTTTAACACACTCTCACCTCGGCCCTTGCTCTGAGGGGCCACACTAGCAACACAAGGACGTTTTGTCTGCCCATGTGTCTCCTCCCCAGATTCCACTCTCCATCCTGTCTGCGTACAGCAACCAGGTCCGTGACGAAATGGATCACTTCTGGCTTTCAGTGAATCCACCCAAAGGGACAGTTTGGAAGAGTTTTCTCATTTCTCAGTTTATTTGGAATTACACAAGTGACGCGGTGATTGATCGAGCATCCTCTCGAGTCAGTCTGTAGCCATCTTTATTGTTTAAATCCAGCTTTTCTGTCCAGAGTAATGTACCGTTTTGGCTGCGAGTGCGTACTTGGCTTCTTCCCAGACCTCCTTCTGTCTAAGCAGATTCATCTCCAGACTTTTTCTGTAAAACCTGAACAAAGTGTGTCATAATGAGGATGTTTTCTACTTCAGGCTTATCTCTTAGCTGATATCACTCAGGTGGCATAACAAATAAATCAACACATTTTGAAATGGGGAAATTTTTATTTTTAAATCAAAATTGAACAATTCTACATTTTTTCTTCAAAACTTATGACAAAATATTCAATGATGAGAAATAATTGCATGCAACTGAAAACACCTGGTGGTCAGGGATCTGGTCTTGTGACAGGAGGTTGCTGGTTTGATCCCTAGACAGGTCATGACTGCCCATGCTGTTCCACGGGAGCTGTGGACAGGGCTGCCCACTGCTTTGGGCACATGTTCTCACAGCCTAGTGACCCTGATTAGGATTAAGCGGGTGTGATAATGGATGGATGGATAATCCCATCACACACCCTGCAGGTATTTGTAGCCTGATCATCCTCCTGCAGCTCCATCTGTAGGAGCCTGAAGTTACTGCCACCTTGTGTAGCTTATTTTTAATTTGCAAACCTCTTAAGACTAACTTCAGCAGGAGATCGATATCTCTCTCTCTCTCTCTCTCTCTCTCTCTCTCTCTCTCTCTCTCTTTCTATCTCTATCTCTATCGCTTTCTCTTTCTATCTCTATCTCTTTCTCTATCTCTTTCTCTCTCTCTATCTCACTATCTATCTCATTATATCTCTATCTCTTTCTCTGTCTATCTCTTTCTCTATCTCTATCTCTCTCTCTCTCTCTTTCTATCTATCTCTTTCTCTATCTCTTTCTCTCTATCTATCTATCTATCTCTTTATATCTCTATCTCTTTATATCTCTATCTCTTTATATCTCTATCTCTTTCTCTATCTATCTCTTTCTCTATCTCTATCTCTCTCTTTCTCTCTCTCTCTATCTCTTTCTCTCTCTCTCTTTCTCTTTCTCTATCTCTCTCTCTATCTCTATTTCTCTCTCTCTCCTCTCTCTCTCTCTCTCTCTCCATTATTAGTACAGGGAGGGAGTCAGTGGAAGGAAAAAAAAGCAGACTCTCTATCTCTATCTCACTATCTATCTCATTATATCTCTATCTCTTTCTCTGTCTATCTCTTTCTCTATCTCTTTCTCTATCTCTATCTCTCTCTCTCTCTCTTTCTCTCTATCTATCTCTCTATCTCTTTATATCTCTATCTCTTTCTCTGTCTCTCTATCTCTATCTATCTCTTTCTCTATCTCTCTCTCTATCTCTTTCTCTCTCTCTCTTTCTCTCTCTCTCTCTATCTCTTTCTCTCTCTCTCTTTCTCTTTCTCTATCTCTCTCTCTATCTCTATTTCTCTCTCTCTCCTCTCTCCTCTCTCTCTCTCTCTCTCTCTCTCTCTCTCTCTCCATTATTAGTACAGGGAGGGAGTCAGTGGAAGGAAAAAAAAGCAGACGCGTGTAAACGATTGCATGGAAGTGATTTTGGCTAAAAACAACACTGTTATGGGAGCTGGTAGGGGCAATGCAAACAGCTCATATTTTAAGAGGAGAACGAGGCCAGCTAGCTGAGATAAAAAAAGAGGGAAGAGGTGGAGAGGTGGCGTTCATTCAGAAGCATCTCATACATCTTTCAAACCCGCAGTCAGGAGATGGTCTTTTTGACCTATAAGTCTGTTAACCAGCAGACGTTTATTTCAGTCTCAAATAAGCAAATTGATTTCATTTTATCACTTCAGAGTTCATGTTCTTCATCAAGAGCTCACAGCTACAGCTTACAATTAATCTGGTAGTATTTACTCGCTTTAACTTGAGAATACACAGTATTGTAATGATTAAGGAGGCTTTCATTAACTGGTCCGGCCCGTTGCAGTGTCTGTAGAGCGTTTTGCACTCTGATTTATTGAGCCTCGTTTTCCTTTTTGAAAGTTTCATTGGTGTTTCCCATTTGCCACAGGGTAGCTGTCTGGACCCTTATGAAATATGGAGACAGCTGTGTTTTGTGTTGGGTGTGTGTTGGGCAACATTTGAGTGCCATCTAGTGGTGCTCTCTCATATTTCAGTGTGAGATGTTGGTTTTATGTGAAGCTAGCGCTGGTTTAAGTGTGTAAAGGATAATAATTTGACTCCAGGTGTGTAAATAATTAGAATATTTTGGCAAAAAAATTTATAAATGTTCTTTAAAAATAGATCATAATGAATATATACAACATCAGTAACTTTAAAAGCTTATTGTATCTACACTCAGCATCCATTTTAGCTCCACAGAGCATACAGGTGCACTTTGTACAGACTGTAGTACATCTGTTACTCTGTATACTCTGCTAACATTGTGCTGCAATAGTCAGGACCACCACAAAGTAGTACCTTGATCCTGATGCCTGCAAAATGATCTACTACATCCTAGAGTGAGTGAGACAGTGGAAGTGTACTCCGTCTCCAAATTTTACATTTCATTTGGAAATCAAGGTCCCAGAGTCTGGAGGAACAGTGGAGAGACACAATCCAAGCTGTGTGAGGTCTAGTGTGAAGTTTCCTCAATTAGTGATGGTTTGAGGAGCCACGTCATCTCCTGGTGTTGGTCTACTGTGTTATATCAAGTCTAAAGTCAGCGTAGCATCTACCAGGACATTTTAGAGCACTTCATGCTTTTGCTTTTGTCATTTAAATTAATATACACTCCTGATCAAAATCTTAAGACCAGTTAAAAAATTGCAAGAATTTGCATTTTGCACTATTGGATCTTAAGAAGGTTCTAAGTAGAGCTTCACAATGCTAAAAGAAGAAATCAGCGCAAGAGACAAAAAGTTTTAAGCAGCCAGTTTTTTGAAAACTGCATTTTCACTCAAACATGATTTTTTTCAGCTGAACAAAAGTTTAACCATAGCCTTTAAAAGCCAAAATCTGCACAAAAATTTGGATTCCACATCATTTTCTGTCAAGTATTTACACAGTCAAGACCTCCTGATGGCAAAAGCAAAAAAGCTGTGAACGTGGTAGTATTGTTGAGCTGCATAAGCAAGGCCTCTCACAACGTGCCATCGCTGCTGAGGTTGGACACAGTAAGACAGACATTTTGCATTTTCTTAATGATTCTGAGGGTTTCACCAGCGCTGAGCCGCAGGATCCGATTGGCTGTCCATCAAGACACTGGACGATCCTCAACCCAAATTAAGGTCATTACTGGTGCTGACTGCAGCTCAATAACCATCAGATGACATCTGCAAGGGAAGGGCTTCAGAAACAAAACACGTCTTCAAAGGCCACGTCTTCTTCAACGCCACAAAAGTGCCTGCTTGGACTTTGTAAGGGAGCACCAAACATGGCACATTGAAAGGTGGAAGAAAGTTCTATTCTCTGATGAGAAAAAATGTAACCTTGATGGTCCTGATGGCTTCCAATGTTACTGGCATGACAAGGAGATCCCACCTGAGATGTTTTCTACACGGCACAGTGTGGGGGATCATGATTTGGGGTCCTTTTTTTCTTCAATGGAACAATGGAGCTCCAAGTTGTGCAGGGGTGTCAAACAGCAGCTGCCTATGTGTAGATGTCATGACTGAGGGCCCTCGTCTGTGTGGTAATGACTGGGTTTTTCAACAGGACAATGCTGCAGTTCTCTCTTCCAGGAGAATAACATCACTCTTTTGGACCATCCTGCGTGTTTCCCTGATCTAAATCCGATTGAGAACGTTTGGGGATGGACAGCAAGGGAAATTTACAAAAATGGACGTCAGTTCCAGACAATTCCCTTCGTGAAGCCTCCTGAAAACACTTGGAGCAACGTCCCTGCTTAAACGATTGTCTGAAGTGATCAACAAGAATGGTAGAGCTACTCATTCCTGAGTCCTTTTTTTGACACTGATTTGTTTTGAGGGGGTTTTCGGGTTTTTTTGAGCTATGGTCTTAAACTTTTGATCAGCTGATTAACAGCCTATTTCAGTTAAATTGTTGTTTTCAATAA
This sequence comes from Crenuchus spilurus, assembly GCA_036984385.1. NCBI lineage: Eukaryota > Metazoa > Chordata > Actinopteri > Characiformes > Crenuchidae > Crenuchus > Crenuchus spilurus. The sequence continues at coordinate 18,179 of BRDA01010434.1, forward strand.
ATTCCCTGCTCAAAAGTTTTTGTCTCTTGCACCCATTTCTTCTTTTAGCTTTGTGAAGCTCTACTTAGAACCTTCTTAAGATCCAATAGTACAAAATGCAAATTCTTGCAATTTTTTAACTGGTCTTAAGATTTTGATCAGGAGTGTATCTCATTCATACGTAAGTGCAGATTCTTATTTTTTTACATGTCTATGTGTTGTAAGTGCTACTCTTGTCTCCCTCCAGTGTTGTGTCAGACGGGTTCGGTCAAGTGACGGGAGGTCCAGTGCGGCCGGCTACAGCGTACGGCTTCCGTCCAGACGAGCAGTTCTACTTCAGCTACTCAGCGTCGCGGTAGAGTACAGCAGACCACCCTTCTGAATAAATCAGTGATTTCTCCATGTTCTCTTTCAAGCCGAGTCAACACTACAGTTGGTTTATTCACTCTGAAGTCAGGATATGGGTTAGAAAAATTCATGAGGTCAGTGATTTTAAGATTTTCATTAGGGCGCTTCATCTCACTCACTTTAAAATGTGCAGTACACTTTTAGTATGTAGTTAAACCTACAGTGTATTTGGTGGTGTAACTGTAAAATTCAGCATTTTTGCAGTTATTTGCATGATATTTCAAACATGTAGCTCAGTTCTGCAGTCCAGGTCATTACCGTTACAGCAGCGGTGTCTTTGCTTTATTGCATGCTAGTTTAGTTTCTTTAATAAAAGGTTTAGAATGTTAGAGCAACTGAGGTCCTGCGCAGCTGTAAAGAGACGAATTTCCACCACACACTTGTCATCAAAGTCCTAACAAAACGTCACCACTATACAGGAGAAAGAAAAGATTTTTAACTTTAATGTACATTTAATGTATATTTAGAATAATTGATTTTGGTCCATTTATCATAAAAGATTCATAAAGTGCAGCTTATATTAAAAAATAAGGAAAATGTCATTATTGATATGATAGGATAAGGATAAGTTATTGCATCATCACCTGATCGTGATCATTTGAGATAACTGCAAACTTTTATCAGTCCTAAAATAAGTAAATGCACACTGCCACTCAAAAGTTTGGGGTCACCCTGCATTTTGTGTAACAGCACAGACTTTTATTTCTAGAAGAAAATATTTTTTTTTCTGTTTGGACATCAAATCTACAAATACTGCTGCTCCACATATTGCTGCTACTTCGTTGTCTATGGAAAAACAGTGAGGCAGGACAGTTTTAGTTCAGTTTTGGTGTATCCCACATGTTACTGACAGTGATTTTATAGACTTCAGTATGTAGTACAGCTGTTCACTCTATGTTCAGCATATATTTCATATTTAATATATAAGAATATTGTCAATAAACAACCGCAACACTATTAATCACTAGAATAGGAGATATTAGTCCATAATTGACCTAAATAAACACTATTAGTCACCAGAGTATGATATTAGTCCACACTCTAGGACAGTGTCACTGCTTTTGTAGCTCAATTTTAGTGTCTACCACAAGTTATTGACAGTAAGGTTTCTTTTTTGCAGTACCTAAAAAAGCAGTGACACTGTCCTGCCTCCACTTTCTACTGTAAAAGATTGAGAATCTGGAGCTGCAGTGTTTGTGGATTTAATTTTATAAGAAACTTATGTCATGGAAAATGTTCAATTTAATGTGTGACCCCAAAGTTTTGAGCAACAAAATCAATTCAAACATGATGAAAACATTCTGATTGTTGGTGTTATTAAAGTTTAATAATGAGGTTATTTGAGCTTGAGCTGTGTCAGGTCTGTTTGGCACTACTGTGTATTGACAGACAGGAAGGAGGACAGCTGGTCAGTTTATTTGGCCAGTTTAGGTTTATAGTTTAAAAGTTGGGCACAGTGTACCAAATGAGACATTTCCATTGTTAATCATGATCATTTATATGGTAATTAATCAGCTGAAATCTGATCATTGTGACTTACACAGACTTATACAGACTACTGATATTACAAGTAGGATCATTTTGATAACGGTGTAACAGTAAACCCACTGGGGCGGTGCTCTCGCCGGCAGAATATAATCAAAGTTCTGCAAAAACACTTACAGTGAATAAAATAAGTATTTGAACACCCTGCGAATTTGCAAGTTCTCCCACTTAGAAATCATGGATGGCTCTGAAATGTTCATCTTAGGTGCATGTCCACTGTGAGAGACATAATCTAAAAGAAAAAAATCCGGAAATCACAATGTATGATTTTTAAATAATTTATTTGTGTGTTACTGCTGCAAATAAGTATTTGAACACCTGTGAAAATCAATGTTAATATTTGGTACAGTAGCCTTTACAGAGGTCAAACATTTCCTGTAGTTTTTCACCAGGTTTGCACACACTGCAGCAGGGATTGTGACCCATTCCTCCACACAGATCTTCTCCAGATCAGCCAGGTTTCTGGGCTGTCACTGAGAAACATGGAGTTTGAGCTCCCTCCAAAGATTTTCTATAGGGTTTAGGTCTGGAGACTGCCTAGGCCACTTCAGATCCTTGATATGCTTCTTACGGAGTCACTCCTTGGTTATCCTGGCTGTGTGCTTTGGGTCATTGTCATGTTGGAAGACCCAGCCACGACTCATCTTCAATGCTCTAACTGAGGGAAGGAGGTTGTTCCACAAAATCTCTCAATACATGGCCCCGGTCATCCTCTCCTTAATACAGTGCAGTCGTACTGTCCCATGTGCAGAAAAACACCCCCAAAACATGATGCTTCCACCCCCATGCTTCACAGTAGAGATGGTGTTTTAGGGATGGTACTCATCATTCTTTGTCCTCCAAACACAGCGAGTGAAATTAAAGGCACAGTATGTAATATTAATTCTTTTAGCAGAATTTAAGATAAGCACTAATAAAAATGATTAAAAACACATCTATTCATTATAAACTAAGAAGTCGTTTGATTATTTTACTTTAGAATAAGCTGTTTACATCTACATTGGTTGTGGGTCGAACGCCGACTGAGGCTGCCATGTTGCATCGCCATGTTTCTACAGTAGTTCGAAAAAAGGACAAACAAGGCTAGCAAAAACCGTTTGTGTTGTAATGACGAATTGGCCACTCAAATTCGATGGCGCTGTAGCTTTGTTTTACCGTTGGCTGACATAAAACAGGAGAAGAAGAAGAAATAAACATATACCTCAATAAGAAGAAATACACGGAGGAGAAGCAAGAATAAAGTTTTTTTTGTTTATTTGTTAAGATGGCGGAACATTCTTATGCTCGTCAAGAAGAGAAAACACAACTTCAATCGTCAAAGAAAAGAAAACATGATGAAACTTAGCTTCATATTTGTGCGCGCAGTGTTTTTCCCCCATTCTACTTAAAATGGTGCTGCAGGACATGTGCTGCTGAACACTACTGCAGCATTTAAGGTGGAACGGGAGATTCGTAGCTGCACGCTAGTTTGCGAGCTTAGCTAATATGAGCTTGTATGATATGTATGAGCTTAGCTAATATGAGCTCGTTGTGTGAACTCTTATCAGCTGAAGTGCTTCTTCAGAGCATGGCAAGCTTACCTTAACTAGAGAAAAATGTGTATCCTGCCTGCATTATCTGTCCACAGTGAAGCAGTTTGATGCGTTTACTTTATTACTTTGTACAGAAAACAGCTAACGTTTACAATAGTACTACTGAAGTGCAGAAAATATGTTTCGTCTGCATTGTAGCTCTGATAATTTTACATATTACATTTCCTAAATTTCTAATTAAAATTAATCTTACCACTTGACATATCACTAGCTCTAAAGCTGCTATTAGACATCACGTTCAGGAGTATCAAAGATTTATGACATCTTACGGCCACCGTAGAGACTCCTTCGTGTTTGGAAGGGAGGGGCTGTGGAAAGAGTCTTCAGTTGGTTGCAATATGGAAACTAAACCACTAGATGTCGCTGAAAACTATATACTGTGCCTTTAAGACCAAAAACTTCTATTTTGTTCTCATCTGACCACAGCACTTTCTCCCATGACTCCTCTGGATCATCCAAACGGTTATGGGCAAACTTAAGACAGGTCTGAACGTGTGCTGATTTAAGCAGGGGAACCTTCTTTGCCATGCATGACTATAAACCATGACGTCTTCATGTATTAGCCACAGTAACCTTGGAAATAGTGGAGCCAGCTCTCTTCAGGTCAATGACCAGCTCCTCCCGTGTAGTTCTGCGCTTATTCCTCACCTTTCTTAGGATCATTGATACATCACGAGGTGAGATCTTGCATGGAGCCCCAGTCAGAGGGAGACTAACAGTCATGTTAAGCTTCTTCCATTTTCTAATAATTGCTCCAACAGTTGATCTTTTTTCACCAAGCTGCTTGGCAATTGCACCATAGCCCTTTTCAGCCTTGAGAAGGTTTACAATCTTGTCTCTGGTGTCTTTGGACAGCTCTTTGGTCTGAACCATGTTAGTAGTTGGGAGTCTTACTGATTGTGTGGGGTGGGCAGGTGTCTTTATGCAGCTATCGACCTCAGATAGGTGCTTCAGATTTAGAATAATAAGTGGAGTGGAGGTGGACTTTTTAGAGGCGGACTAACAGGTCTTTGAGGGCCAGAGTGTTTGCTGGTTTGCAGGTGTTCAAATACTTATTTACAGCAGTAACACACAAATAAATGATTAAAAAATCATACATTGTGATTTCTGGATTTTTTCTTTTAGATTATGTCTCTCACAGTGGACATGCACCTAAGATGAACATTTCAGACCCCTCCATGATTTCTAAGTGGGAGAACTTGCAAATTCGCAGGGTGTTCAAATACTTATTTTCCTCACTGTATATAACTGTGAGATTTTATCCTAGAAACAAAACTAAACATACCCCGGAATCCTTAAAGGGTCTCATTTTCAAATATATATAGCTTGAATCAATCAAATTATATTTGTTAGAGGAGATTAAATAAGCAGAGACATGTTTTTCAGCGTGAGTCAGAATGCAGTGCTTTTTTTTCTGCCCACTGTTGCAATTTGCCATTCACATGATAATGAGATGGTAATTCCGAACATGCCATTGATGGATTAGTGGCCTAGGAATGTGTGAAAACTCCCATCTGGTCTCTATAAACAAATACCTCTCACCTAATTGTTCACACCTATCTCATGAATATTAAATGTAGGAACAAGTGACTCAGTAAAACAGAGTGTTGCCTGACATTTGTTAAGCTTTTGAAATAAAACCACAATCAATTTCTAAAAACTGTAATGACCAGTGTGTAGCAAACACCTCTACTTATTCAGTTCTGAGCTCAAAAGTCTTGACTAGAAATGTTTAGAGTGTTTTTCAAAATATATCAGCATATCTGAAAATAGGAAAATAGGTTTTTGGAAAGTCTACGCTGAGCAGATTATGGTATTATGGTATGGTATGGTTTATTGTCATTGCAACAAGTACAACAAAATTGCATAAGATTGAAAATAACAGCATTAACATTGGGAAAGATAGTTTGTGCTGAACAAAGGCCTGTGTAACACTTTGGGGAAAAAAATAATTTTAGATGTGTGTAATACAGACTACATCAGAGTGTCTGAAACATGTTCAGACTCCAGAGGGTTAAAGTAAATAACTGAAGGCCCTTTGCTACATTCATTGTGCATCTTAGCTAAAACACTAATGTTTTATTCTGCACAGTTTCTCCTCCTTCACAAGAGGTACACTGACCTGAATCCTGAATTTGTCCATTTCAGACACATTTATAATGTTTACACACATCAAACACATTTCAGTTACTGACTGAAGTCTGAATGTGAGACGTGTGTGTTTGTGGGAACAACTGACACGAGATGAAGTGTAGCTTTGTCTTAATATATCTATTTATTGTATATGCACAAGAACAAAAAAAGCCTGTTGCCTTGTTTGGGTATCTGTTGAAAAACTGCTGTGCAGCTTAATATTGTGCTCTGTTGAATATTCTCTTTTTTCGTAAATGACATATCAGAAGTGAAAGTTTAGGATGTATTTATTTAACATAATACTGTTAAACTCATTACATGTACTTTGTCTTTTAGTGCCTGAGAATCATCTTAACTACTGTTTTATATCAGATGCCTTTTTATTTCTGTGGTGCAATATTAAATATAAACGTGAAGAAATTCGTTTGCCACGTCTTTTTGTTTTCAGTGAACATGGCACAACATACTCAGTGAGAAATGACATAAAAAATCACCTTCAGCATGAGAACAACATCCATCCATTCCATCCATTATTACACCCACTTAATCCTTATCAGGGTCCTAGTTTGAGGACAACATATACCAAAAGAAACAGATAAAAAATAACAAAACTTGTATTATCTGCTTGTTTGTCAGTTGTGATCTGATGGTATTAAAAGCTGACTGTATAAGTGTTTTACTGAACACCATCATTTATCTGAAATTTTAGCCCCTCAGTTCAGGGTTCACTGAATATTGGCCCTGACTGATAATCAGAGACCATTATTATTAAATCATTTCCTGTTTATTGGAGTTTGTATAAGTGTTTATTTTTTTGTATATACAGTAGAACCTCGATTATCTTTTGTTCTAGATATCATATAATTTGCATATCATAGACTTTTCTGTGGAAATTTTGTCCCAGTTATTGTTCATCTGCCTGGTTTTCATCGGCATGCCCACGTGACTTCTTGCTAATTTCACTAAAACAAAGCATCCATCCACGTTCATCTGAAACATTTCCACAGTTTTTCCAGCTCCAGAAACAGACCTCTCTGCATAATCCATATTTTCATATGCCAAGAAGAGTCTTCAGTAAAGGTAAGAGTATGGTGGCTGAGAAGACCACCGTGCTGCAGATTCACAAACGCGCTTCAGAACCGTTCACAACGGAAGTGTTTCCGAAGGACACTAAAGGATGTGGGACCATATACGGCGACAATATACATAAATAGAACCTAGCTGAGCCATGACAGCATCTCTAATGAGAAGCAAATTTGGTTATATGTATACATTTCATTTCATAGCCTATAATAAAACCATGATTATAATTAGCAAATAGAACCAAACTTGCTTCTCAATAGAGACGCTGTCGCAGCTCGACTAGGCTCTGTTTTCATATATTGTCATATCTTGAGTTAATCCAATCAAACGTTATTTAATATTTTTTGCAGCTGCCTAAAACAAAGCACTTTATAATGTTCTAATATTAAACCAGATATTTTATGTTCTACCATAATGTTCTAATCTTTATTTAATGTTTTATAAATGTTAATTTTTACACTACAAATATGGTAAATGAGTATCAGTGCCAAATATTAGTTAGATATATTATTAATTACTAATAGGTGTCAGTATTTGACCCCTAGTTTCAATACCAATATATTGGATATTGATGATGGAACAAAGCTTTTTTTGTTCTGTCTGGCATGTACGGCATATATATATATATATATATATATATCTTTAAATGAAAATATAGGCAGCAGACTAATCATGGAGCGCATGTGAAGCCTCATTTAGACACACAGGAGTGTAGATTTTGGAATAAGTGCTTATTGGTTTATTATTGGTGTGATAAAAGTACACATGTTTAATATCCAGCCTATCAGTAACAGTGTTCTATCTGTAGCAGATTTACTCTCGTTCACTTGCCCTTTGCTGCATGTTTCAGTGTCTCGCTCTGTTCTTGCAGAGAGGTTCTCATCTCTCAGACGTGTCTTGATTAGAAGTGATAAATTACACCAGCTCAGGCTTCTCTCCGGCTGGAATGCCGAGAGATAAAGTCCATTACTTGATCCAAGTGTTATCTAGTGGCCTTAATGCTGATGGATTGTCTTGCTCACTCATTTGTATTTACTTTCACAAACCGATGCATTCCATCCACATTTTCTCAGGCTGTTACGTCTGTGAGCTAAGTTCTGTATTCAGCTGCTTTATTTCTGCCAGAAACAGCATCAGAAGACGAGAACATCAGATTTTTATTATTTTTAATAAGGTACAATACAGGTAGTTCATCCTGGCACTGAAGCAGACCTGGTTTAAAGCAAAAACTAACTCTATGAGATAAAAGCACATAAATACACATCTACTGTAGGCACTTGTGCTGTAAATGGACTTTGACTGGCACAGTACTGAACAGTATAACTTAATTGAGTTCTGGCTTGTAGAAATGTGACCGAACCGGATTCTACAAAGAACTGGCCTGTCTTGTTCTGCAATTTTTTAGAAATGCTTCATTTACTGTTATGTTTTCTTTGTAGTCTTGAGACAACTGTGCCATCCAGCTAGCATAGGATTGTGGGTAAAACCCTCTAGAAGTGATCAGATTTATATACAATGCCACCACAAAAATTGTAAGACTGACGAGGTTAATTTTTCATAATTGAAGAAGGTAAACTGTCATTTTATATTCCTTCATGTAAAGTGATATTTCAAGCCTTTTTTTAAACCCAGTGTTCCTCCCAATCTATTAGTAGCCAGTCAACCCACCCGCTCGCTAGGACTCTCCCAATCACTTGTAATGTTCCTGACTCTAGAATGGTGAAGACTTGCACAGGCATCTTCTGATGGGAAGTCAGATGTATGAACTGCTGCTGATTACATCATTGCTCAGCTTGGAGGAAAGTGCAGGATCCCCAGCTCTGATACATCAGTTAACAGACACCTGAGCATACTGAGCACCTCAGTATGGCCAGGGCCGGTACTCTACCTATGTGGATCACGCATTGCGCATTGGGCCCCAAGTGTAGAAAGGGGACATCACTTTAGTCTCCCCCCTGCCCCAGAGGGCAAAATCCACAAACAGGGCACCCAAGCACAAAAGCTTTCTGTTGCTGCCGCAAACCACCACTCCTTCTCCCCGCCCCCTCATGGGGGCATCTGAAAACATATACTTAGACTGCAACCTTGGATGCACTACGTCCTTTGTCTTTCTAACATCCTTCAACGTCATACCACCACTATTAAAGGTTAATTGAAAGCCCTGTTTACATATGTTATAAATGTTTGTCATAATATTTAATTTTGTATCGTAATTACACTTTTAAACCACTTTCAGCCATTTTCCCTTCAACTTTGAACGCCTCCACAGTTCCTGTTGAATCATGGGATAGCACAATGTGCTACTAATCCATACTTCAAAATGTGTCCTAAGTCAGTAGGTAATCCGGGGAGTTTTTGCGTCCTGCTTGTTCACACAGAGTCATTCTTGCCTACTGTGTAGTAGAGAAGTACTTACTGTACTCAATCTAAAATAAACAGTTTACCTTTTTGAATTAAATTAGTGGCACTAGTAGTATTTATGATTGTGTTTAAAACTGTGCACTATTCTGGTGAAAGATCATTTGTACTGGATAGAAATATTTATGGTGGTGGTTAAACAATGAGACACGAAAGCAAGTTTCTACTTTAAATACACATGTTACATTGTTTGTAAGCATGAGAATAAAATGACTAAAGAATATATTACATTCATAAGATTTTCACAGACTCTGAAAGCCCTTAGATAATAATCCAGCTCTACTTAAAACCCAAAGTGTCCCACTGATATATAACACACCTGGACTTACGCTCCAGTATGGCACATGGCATGCCGTTTAGTTTTATGTGCATCATAACTGTTCAGGGTTGTGTCGAGTCCCCCACTGGGCAGGGCTTTCAACTCTTCTAGCTGTAGCCACACATCGCTGACCATACACACACACCATGGCAATTTAGTGTAACCAATTCACCTGATCTCCAAGATTTTGGACTGTGGGAGGAAACCCCTGCAGACACGGGGAGAACATAGAAACTCCATCCAGATGGAGACTTGAACCCAAGTCCTCAGCGCAGAGATGCAAGTGTGTCAACGACCAAACCACATTCCCACTTTATTTTAACTACATGTGAGAGCTGTCCTAGTCAATCATTCAGAGTGGGGATTTCAATCTTCTCCAAAATACATGTTATGCTTCTGCAAGAGCGCACACTGGAGTCAGTACGTCTGCAGTCGATTTCTGCTTATAAGAGCTATTCTTCAGCTGTAGCTTGTGCAAAATCATAAACAGTATTCCAGGAAGGTGGTCCAGGGATGCAGGATCTACTTTGGTCATGGCATCTCCAGACACGCAGATGAGCATCTGAACAATGTCTGTTTGCAGAGTAGCTGTTGTGTGCATACGCTTAGTTAAATAAAGAACAGTGCTTGGCATTAAGTATGACTATCTTCACTCAAACCTCTCCATTGGTCGGGTAATGCTGGACTATTTCTTCTACTTCGATAACTTCCACCACCAACTCACGGATTTCCTTGATGCAGTCCGGGGGTCTGGCTTCAGACGGGACCTCTGCGGGTCGGCAGGGAGAAGACTGGGGTTGCTTTGATGGTTCAGGAAGTGTAGCTGGTTCAGAAGTAGTGCTGTCTTCTGCCAAAATGTTTGCCTCAGCATCTGTGATGGCTTCACACTTTACTACAACAAATTCCTCAAGATTGTTCCTTTCATATGGCACAATTAGGCCACTTCCAGTCTCCCCCATCTCTTCATCTTCGGTCACCCAGGGCGAGTCATCTGAAAGGGCCACATCTGGTGCTGTCCGGCTTTCTCCAACATCATCAGGATCTTCCACAATGTCTTCAGTAATTATGTTCTTCTCCTCTCCAGCAGGGGGTGCTCTGACTGCAGCCTCATTGAGTGGACTAGGCTCATCTGAGCTAATGATGGCATGAGTGTCATTCTGAGCCACTAGATCCAGAAGCTCTATGTCTTCCCCCGCTGAGCTAGACTGGATTGGTATTCCGTTGGGTTCCAGTGCCTTTGGAATGGGTTCTTCCAAAGTCTGAGGAGTTATTATGAGGATGGATTCTGTGTTTACCAAAGCAGGTGGATCCACTGAAGTGGACATATCCACAGGCATGGCTTTCACTGTTTCAGGCACTACAGATATCTCAGCTGTGGTGGATTCTGTCTCAGTTTCACCATTAATGGGCATCTCTACCAGTTCCTCTTCTTCCAGCTTGTGCTCTTCACTAGCTGGCACCTTAGCAAGCTCTGGTATTGCTTGTGCAGCCTGAACTTGTACCTGCTGGGCCTCTTCCAGCTCCACAGCCAGCAGTTCTGCCCCAGAGCAGTTGTCCAGCAGAGGCGAAACAGGCTTGGCATGTTTCCGAGCAGGAGAGGTGCCAGTGTGAGCCGGGCTGCCAGGTATTGAACCCGGTGGAGTGGACTGCAGGCTGGAAACACTTATGTGCTTTCTGGACTCTGAGAACAAGTTGTATTTCTTCATACTGGCCGCCTCATTCACCACTGTCAAGAAAAGCCATCAAACAAGTCAATTCTGGCCAAAATAACCACAATAAATCAAATATTCAGAAAGCAGTGGCTCCTATATGCAACATACCTTTGCTCACTTCTTTTTCCAGGATCTGTTGCAGGATGTCCTCGTAGATGTTCTCCACATTGATGAAAGATACATAATCAGCAAATATGTACTGGTCAAATGTTGGTAGTTCCTAAAAATGGCAATTACAGACGTTATTTACACTTATATTTAATAGAAAGGACTGTGATTTACACTGTACGTCAACAAGAATGCTTATTGACCACTGCACTTAGATTCAAGACAAACCAGTCTCACAGTGCTACATTGTTCATTGAAAACAAAGCCGTTCTTTAATATTTTTGAGGTTAATGGGTTCTTGTTTATCTACAGTACAGTGGTGCTTGAAAGTTTGTGAACCCTTTAGAATGTTCTACAGTCATGGCCA
>BRDA01010435.1:3039-17641 GCA_036984385.1 Crenuchus spilurus
GATTTTTTCTTTTAGATTATGTCTCTCACAGTGGACATGCACCTAAGGTGAAAATTTCAGACCCCTCCATGATTTCTAAGTGGGAGAACTTGCAAATTTGCAGGGGGAGAACTCTGGTGTGAAATGGACTTTGGGTGTAGTGAAACATGATAAGTACGAACTTAAGTAGCCCACCTCTGTTCACTCCCAGCATTACAAAATACAGGACTTTTAGCCAGTGCTCCCAACAGGCCAACAATGCTAGTGATAGGGGCATAGCATTTGTACTTATGTTTTACTACACTCCAAGTCTAACACCTTAATCTTAATGATAAATTCATTGAGAATAAACATTTTAAATAACACTTTCCTTCTGTTTTTAATTTATATTTAGGATGTGCCCTTGATAAAGTTGTACTAAGGGTGATTGATGACACCCTATAATCTGACTACTGGTTTTAACAATACTACTCAGAAGATTCTTGTTCTTAAACGTCAAATTTCCAAACCAAATTGTAAAATCAAATGTTAAAACCATCTCAATTAAAGACTTATAATGTAATTAACTTAGAGCACACCCTAAACTTGCTAAGTTTTCTCAAAAAAAAAAAAAAATGTGTTGACATTTTGAGTATATCTTGTTTGTGTTGTGATCAAAACACAACTTAGCATCTATAATAGTGCCAAGATAGCAATAGCTGTTACTTCTTTCAACAAGGATACCATCTATTTGAGTAAGACTAATGTCCATCTTCTCACGCCTAAAATCAACCATCATTATTTTGATTTTATTAATATTAAGTTTAAGAAATGAGTTTTTGCACCACTGCACGAACTCATCCACAACTGGACCATGGCTACTCTCATTGTCTTTGAGCAGACTGACTATAACAGAGTCATCAGCATACTTTAAAATATATCTATCCTCGTATCGACTACAACAGTCATTTGCATATAAAATAAATAAAAGAGCAGATAAAATGCATCTTTGTGGTGAACCAGTAAAAGAAACAAGACTATCTGAAAAAGAGTCATTTAGGTTGACTCTCTGAGTCCTGTTAGTCAAAAAGTCAATGATCCAACCTACCAGGCCGGTATCTAGTTAAAATTTATCCACCAGCCCTTCTGCCAACAAATGAGGCTGAATTGTATTAAAAGCAGAAGAAAAATCCACATCTAAAATTCTAGCATGATTTTTTTTTTCACAACTCACAGCTGAGGTTTATTTAAAGTTTCATTTTGGGTTTGTGTGGAATTGTACATTCACAGCTCTACTGAAAATATACAATTATTTATTATCTAAACCTAAGTTAATTATATATTAAAAAACACTCTCCATATAAACCCATGAAACTAACATTCATTCTAATATAGTTTTTTTCTGACTGAATGAGCACTTGGATTATATCTACCGGTAGTTGTGCATAGAATTAAGAAGTTTAACTAGTTAATCACAGTGAAATGATGAGAATTGTTTTGGTGTTTGTGTCTCTCAGGGTTTTCCTCTGAACTCTGGACCAAAATGTGCGGTCAGTCCATTTGTAAAGGCTACAGAATACTCGTCATCCAGTGATGAGGTGGGCAGCAGTGATGATGATGAAAAGAGCAGGTCAGCTTGTCTTCTTTAATCTTATACATTATTAATAAATATATTTATTAATTAATGAAACTGTGGAACTGAATTAAAGGTGATTTTCTGTGTAATTAAATGGTAAACAAATAAAAGGCAAAATAAAATGTATTATTAAAAAACCGCCAAATACAACATATTAGATACGTCATTAGCATGCTCAACTCTTTCTGTGAGTTTCCTGACTTTGTGTATTTCTCTTGTGTTTCTAAATTCAGTATATTTAAAAGCAGGTGAAAATAAAGGCTTATTGCAGTTTTAAAACCCATAATAATGTTTCAGTTATTTATTTATGCAGGTCACCACAGAGCAAAGAAAAGAGTAGGTTTTTCAGAAGAGCTCCAGAAGATATAATTCTTCAGCCTCAGAGCCAAAAACAGGTACAGTCATACTCACCTACAGAAATTATACAATACTCTGAAACACAATACATTCTTAAGATAATTAATGTTATATTCAGTGTAGTGTGTGTTTATAGTGTAGTGTGTGTTTACTACTCTGCTTTTTCTAATCTACCACTAGAGGGCGCCTTCTGTATCTAGAACATTTGTATGTACTCTGGTTTTAGGACATTTAGAATTTGTAATTCATGACCACATAGCTGTTCTTTCTGGATTTTTTGGATGGTCTTATAGGATAAATAAATTGACCAGTGAGTGCACTCTGTTTTTCAGAATGTGTTGGACTCCAGTTTGGGGGTTTGCCGCAGTAATGTTGGATTAGAGCTGAATGATAACTACCTTCTCCCAGATATTTTGCACAAGAGTTTGGTCCATAATCCCACCGGACTGAATAACAATGACCTCATCTGTCCACAGTCCCCTACTGCATGGAGCCCACACTCAGAGGTACAACCCAATTACCAATAATGCCCTTCATACCTAATTACTGTAAAGAAGGCTGGACGATATGGCAGCAGTATCTCAAAACTACACATAAACTAGAAACATACTTTTCACAAACTCCTCATATTCTACTCATAAATTCATCATGTACTTCTCATATAGTCATAAACTCCTTATAAGCTCCTTATACTGTATAGTCCTCATATACTCCCATAAACTTCTTATAAACCTCGTATACTCCTCATAAACTCTCATAAATGGATAAACTTCTTATGAACTTCTGAACTTCATTCATTCATTCATTATCACACCCGTTTATTCCTAATCAGGGTCGAGGTTAGTCCCCTACCCCCTCACTGGGCGCAGGGCAGGGCAGTACACTATTCAACCAAGCCCAGGACAGGGCGCCAGTCCCTCGCTGGGTGAACACAAATGCACTGACATACACGTACAAGCACACACATATGGACAATTTAGAGTATCCAATTCACCTGACCTCCATGTTTTTGGACTGTGGGAGGAAACCAGAGACCCCGTAGGAAACCCACACAGACACGGGGAGAACATGGAAACTCTGCTCAGATGCGGACTCGAACCCTAGACCACAGTGCTGAGAGGCGAACGTGCTAACCACTAAGCCACCGTGCCGCCCCACTTGTGAACTTATGAAGTTCTTATGAACTCCTATACATCTCATGTACTCCTCATACAACTCCTAATCCTCAAACTCCTCGTATACTGAGAGAAGTGAACTGTGCCGTAATCGATAACATTACATGTAGGTACAGATAAGTGTCTGACGTGTTTTTGAGATATTCTCTGATATTTTTGATGGATCTAATTCATATTCTTACAGTATTGCAGTATATCAAAATATAGCATATCTCATGTATCATTATATGTATCAGGTTCATACTAATACACAGCATTTATCCACTTATCAACTGAAAAGTCAGATATTTCATATATTGATCATTTGTTGTGTAAGTATCTAAGTATGGTGATGGAATATTTGTATTAAATCATCTACATTTAGTGGACAGTCAGGTTACATTCTACTGATTTTTGTGTTATTATTTTTTGCAGAAACCAGTTAATGGTCAGATGAAGAGTATTTCCTCTTCCTCCTCATCCTTCACTCATATAGACCCACGGCTACTACAGGTCACTACGCCTCAAAGCCCCAGTGAGTCATTAACTCATCTTTATACATGAATTACACATTAACCTTTTATTACTAGTTAATCACAAATTAACTTGTTATTACTTTAATGAAGATGTGTAGTACAACTACATAATTAAAATGTATTAATCATAAGGATTATAAGGGATTATCTTTGTAATACCGATATCACAGAAAACTGTAATATGAAAATAAGCCTCTAACCAATCACAGTGAGTGTTTTTGTGTTGTGATCATGCTGAGCAGTCACAGCTCCAGATGAGTTTCTGAGGGTAACGTGTAGTCATATAATCTAACAATATGAAAGTATTTTGGATAAAGTAAAACAAAGTCTTTAACAATCATTAGTGTTGATCCACTAATGATCGTATTATATATTATCGTAATAAAAGGAGGTCATAAAAACCGCCTGCCACTAAACCACTAAAATGGTTCTGACCCATCAAGTCATGGACTCTACAAGATCACTGAACATCTTCTATGGTGTCTGATGCCAAGATGTTAGCAGCAAATCCTTTATAAGCATAGTATGTAATATTTCAGGTTATCTTTTAACAGAATTTAATATAATCACTAATAAAAATGATTAAAAACACATCTAATCATTATAAACTAAGAAGTCGTTTGATTATTTTACCTTAGAATAAGCTGTTTATATCTACATTGGTCGCGGGTCGAACACCGACTGAGGCCGCCATGTTGCATCACCATGTTTCTACAGTAGTTCGAAAAGGACAAACGAGGCTAGCAAAAACCGTTTGTGTTGTAATGACGAATTGGCCACTCAAATTCGATGGCGCTGTAGCTTTGTTTTACCGTTGGCTGACATACAACAGGAGAAGAAATAAACGTATACCTCAATAAGAAGAAATACACAGAGGAGACGCAAGAATAAAGGTTTTTTGGTTTATTTGTTAAGATGGCGGAACATTCTTATGCTCTTCAAGAAGAGAAAACTTCAGTCGTCAAAGAAAATAAAACATGATGAAACTTAGCTTCATATTCGTGCGCGCAGTGTTTTTCCCCCATTCCACCTTAAATGGTCCTGCAGGACATTGTAGCGCATCGGAGCTGGACGCTACTGCAGCATTTAAGATCGAACGGGAGATTCGTAGCTGCGCACTATTTCGCGAGCTTAGCTGATATGAGCTTGTGTGAACTCATCGGCTGAAGTGCTTCTTCAGAGCATGGCAAGCTTTCCTTGACTAGAGAAAAATGTGTATCCTGCCTGCATTATCTGTCTACAGTGAAGCAGTTTGATGCATTTACTTTGTTACTTTGTTTGTACAGAAAACAGCTAATGTTTACAATAGCACTACTGAAGTGCAGAAAATATGTTTCGTCTGCATTGTAGCTATGATAACTTCACATATTACATTTCCTAAATTTCTAATTAAAATGAATCTTACCACTTGACATATCACTAGCTCTAAAGCTGCTATTAGACATCGCGGTCGGGAGTATCAAAGATATATGAGATCTTACGGCCACCGTAGAAATTCCTTCGTGTTTGGAAGGGCGGGGCTGTGGAAAAAGTCTTCAGTTGGTTGCAGTATGGAAACTAAACCACTAGATGTCGCTGGAAACTACATACTGTGCCTTTAAAGTTCTATAAGTTGTGAGGTGGAGCCGCTGCAGATCAGACTTGCTAGTCCAGAACATCCTACAGATGATCAGATTGCCAAGTCACCTTGAACTCTTTGTGGTGTTTCTCACAGCATTTCTGAACAGATTTTGCTGAAAGTCTACCATGAGTGGGTGACCTTCTGCAACAGTGCTTAGTAAGCAGTACACATCAAAAGAACATCGTCCAGAACATCACACAGCTCGTCTTGTTCTGATGGTGCCTCCTAGTCCGTTTCTTCTCCACCTAAGAGACAGACAGGCTAGGCTTCACTTCTCTGAACATCACTGAGCCTTGGGTGGCCA
Organism: Crenuchus spilurus; assembly: GCA_036984385.1. Classification (NCBI taxonomy): domain Eukaryota; kingdom Metazoa; phylum Chordata; class Actinopteri; order Characiformes; family Crenuchidae; genus Crenuchus; species Crenuchus spilurus. Next base: position 8,606 of record BRDA01010435.1, read on the forward strand.
TTACCCTGTCACTGGATTCTTTGGACAACTTTTTGTACTTTTTTTTTTTTTGGAGATGTTCTGAACCAGTCGTCTGGCTCTTGTCACTCAGATTTTTTGGTCTGGACATTTTCCCTCCTTCCTGCACATCTTTAAAATCTGTTCAATGCCTTATATATCCACCCACTGACAGGAACCACTGTAACCAGATCATCAGTGTTCATGTCAGTCAGCTGACAGTGGTTTTAATGTTATGACTGATCTGTGCATATATAGTATACTTACAGTATGTTTTTTTAAGTGAGTCCTTTTGTTAAGCATGCTCTCTCTCTCTCTCTCTCTCTCTCTCTTTCTCTCCTTCTCTCTCTCTCTCTCTCTCTCTCCTTCTCTCTCTCCCCTGCAGACAGTGTAAAGCCTGAGCCGTGTAAAAGGGAGAACCATAGGAAAGGTTCTATTGTGAACGTGAATCCTGCCAACATCCGTCCCCACAGTGACACGCCAGAAATACGCAAATATAAGAAGAAGTTTAATGCTGAGGTTCTGTGTGCTGGTCTATGGGGTGAGAACCCTGCTAAAGTTACAGACACAGTCACTGATATAAACACAGTATATCTACATTATACATTAGCATTACTATATCTCTCATTTATCAGTTTATAAAAAGAAAAAGTGGGTAAACTAATAGGTAAATAGGTAGATATCACACTTTAGAGTGCACCTTGTTTAAATTATTTAGTCTGATGTATAAACCTGTGCCTGTTTTCACTGAACTCATAATAAGATCAAAGGTAAAGTTTCAGTCTGGCTATCTTATCTGCTCCTGTTCTGTGTGCAGGTGTGAACCTGTTGGTCGGTACGGAGAATGGTCTGTGGCTGCTGGACCGTAGTGGTCAGGGTAAAGTCTACTCGCTCATCAGCCGCAGACGCTTTCAGCAGATGGATGTCCTGGAAGGCCTCAATGTTCTCATAACCATCTCAGGTACATCACTCTAGGAACATATAAACCTGTACACTCTCATTTTTTCCACAGAGAACATACAGAACCGTATACTCTCTTTAATTCTACAGAGAACATACAGAACCGTACACTCTCTTTAATTCTACAGAGAACATACAGAACCGTATACTCTCTTTAATTTTACAGAGAACATACAGAACCGTACACTCTCTTTAATTCTACAGTGAACATACAGAACCATACACTCTCTTTAATTCTACAGTGAACATACAGAACCATACACTCTCTTTAATTCTACAGTGAACATACAGAACTATATACTTTCTTTAATTCTACACAGAACATACAGAACTGTATACTCTCTTTAATTCTACAGAGAATATACAGAACCATATACTCTCTTTAATTCTACAGTGAACATACAGAACCATACACACTCTTTAATTCTACAGTGAACATACAGAACCATATACTCTCTTTAATTCTACAGAGAACATACAGAACCGTATACTCTCTTTAATTCTACAGAGAACATACAGAACCATATACTCTCTTTAATTCTACAGAGAACATACAGAACCGTATACTCTCTTTAATTCTACAGAGAACATATATGTTTGTGATGTTGAATATTGTGGTACTGGTGATGATTGTGATGATGATTGTGAATTTTGTGATGATGATGATGATGATGATTGTGATGTTTGTGATGATGATGATGATGATTATGATGATGATGGTGATGTTTGTGATGATGATTGTGAAGTTTGTGATGATAGTGATGATGATTGTGATGTTTGTGATGATGATGATTGTGAAGTTTGTGATGATGATAAGGATGATGTTTGTGATGATGATTGTGATGTTTGTGATGATGATGATGATTGTGAAGTTTGTGATGATGATGATGATGATGATGATGATTGTGATGTTTGTGATGATGATGATTGTGATGATGATGATGATGATTATTGTGATGTTTATGATGTTCGTGATGATGATGATTGTGATGTTTGTGATGATGATGATTGTGAAGTTTGTGATGATGATAATGATGATGTTTGTGATGATGATGATGATGATGATGATGATTGTGAAGTTTGTGATGATGATGATTGTGATGTTTGTGATGATGATGATTGTGATGATGATGATTATGATTGTGAAGTTTGTGATGATGATGATGATGATTGTGATGTTTGTGATGATGATGATTGTGAAGTTTGTGATGATGATGATGACTGTGATGTTTGTGATGATGATGTTGATTGTGATGTTTGTGATGATAGTGATGATGATTGTGATAGTTGTGATGATGATGATTCTGATGTTTGTGATGATGATTATGATTGTGAAGTTTGTGATCATGATGATGATTGTGATGTTTATGATGATAGTGATGATGATGATTGTGATATTTGTGATAATGATGTTGATTGTGATGTTTGTGATGATGATGATAGTGATGATGATGATTGTGATGTTTGTGAGGATGATGATGATTGTGATGTTTGTGATGATAGTGATGATGATGATGATTGTGATGTTTGTGAGGATGATAGTGATGATGATGATTTTGATGTATGTGATGATGATGATGATGATGGTGATGTTTGTGATGATGATGATGATGATGATGATGATGATGATGTTTGTGATGATAGTGTTGATAGTGATGATGATGATGATGATTGTGATGTTTGTGATGATGATTGTGATGTTTGTGATGATGATGATGATGATGTTGATGATGATGATGTTAATGTTTGTGATGATGATGTTGATGATGATGTTTGTGATGATAGTGATGATGATGATGATGATTGTGATGTTTGTGATGATGATAGTGATGATGATGATTTTGATGTTTGTGATGATGATGATGATGATGATGATGTTTGTGATGATGGTTGTGATGTTTGTGATGATGATGTTGATGAAGATGATAATGTTTGTTATGATAATGATGATTGTAATGTTTGTGATGATAGTGATGATGATGATGATAATGATGATTGTGATGTTTGTGATGATGATGATGATGATTGTGATGTTTGTGATGATAGTGATGATGATGATGATGATGATGATTGTGATGTTTGTGATGATGATAGTGATGATGATGATGATGATGTTTGTGATGATGATGATGATGATGTTTGTGATGATAGTAATGATAGTGATGATGATGATTGTGATGTTTGTGATGATGATGATGATGATGATGATGTTTGTTATGATTGTGATTTTGTGATTGTATGTGCAGGTAAAAAGAATAAGCTGAGGTTATATTATCTGTCCTGGCTGAGGAATAAAATTTTGAGGAATGATCCTGAAGTGGAGAAGAAACAGGGCTGGACGTCAGTGGGAGAAATGGAGGGCTGTGTGCACTACAAAGTTGGTGAGTATACCAACTATAATAATAATAATTATAATGTAAAGTTTATTTACCTTGGATCCAGTTTCATCATCCACGGAGCATCACAGAGTTCTGTTAAAACCATTTATTTTAGCTGAGGAAATTCCAAACACAGTGGGTTCTATTAGAGAACTTTTATAAATCTGGACATTCACTTAGATATTTGTTTTGTGTTCTCTTCACACAAAGAACATTCTCTCTTCTCTGGTAGAGAGCTTTTATTTATCTGAGAGTTTTGTCAGAGAGCTTTTTTATTTGTATGAAAATTATATCAAATCGAAATGTGTGTGGTTGTAAGACAGTGCCAGTGAATGATTTGATGAGAAATGGATTGACAGGATTGATATTAAATTGATTAGTTAACCTTTTTTAACAGTTCTCTACTGTAAAGTTCAGTTCGGATGGACAGAGACTACATACATGATTCTGAGAACCATCCACTACACACAGTACACTGTTTCCATAGTTACAGTAAGAGACAACTTCCTGTAAAAGTAAAGTGCATGGAAACGAAAGCAGGTTCTAGAATAGTACCGAACGCCCACTCAGAACCATCAGCAGTGAACGATCCAAATCCTTCAGCAGAGATTCATGAAGCAGCAGTGGAGTAAATGTATCAGTAAATACAATCAAACAATGGATTTCATAAGAAATATTATCAGTACATGACTTATGTTCTGCTTTATGACCCAGTTAATGTTCTCTGTGTTAGTTTACAGTAGCACATTTACAGTGCGTTGTGAAAATATTCACCCCCCTTGACTTCTTAACTATTCTGTTACCATATAACCTGTATTTTAATGTTTTTTTTTTATCTGAATTGTATGTGATGCAGCTGCACAAAATTGTCTAAGTTGGTGAAGTGAAATGAGAAATAAAAAATCAAATGTATAAAAAATGTATATATTACCCTCAGAAGTCACATGCTTAGTGAAATGAAGTCCACCTTTGTGCAATCTTGTGAGTCACAGTGATCTGTCCGTATATATACACTTTTTCTGAAAGGCCCCAGAGGCTGCAACACAGTGAAGATCAAGGAGATCTCCAAACAAGTCAGGGACAAAATTATTGAGAATTACAAGTCAGGGTTGGGTTATAAAAAATATCCTAATCTCTGAGGATCCCCCCGGTGCACCATCAGATCTATTATCATCAAATGGAAAGAACATGGTGCCACAACAAACCTGCCAATACAGGGCCGGTCACTAAAACTGTCAGACTGGTCAAGAAGGACAGTATCAGGCAGCACAGAGACCAAAGATAACCCTAAATTAGCTGCAGTTCCCAAGCAGAGACTGGAGTATCTTTCCATACGAACAAATAAGCCGTACACTCCATAAAGCTGAGCTGTATGGAAGAGTGGCCAGAAAAAACTTTACTTACAGTCAAAAATAGGAAAGCTCATTTTGAGCTTGCCAAAAGGTGGGAGAGACTCACCAAACATACGGAGGAAGGTGCTCTGGTCAGATGAGACCAAAATTGAACTTTTTTGTCCTATTTATTGTTTGCTTCACAGTAAAAAGAAAATTAAATGTTCAACGTTGTAGACATGTTCTGTAAATGAAATAATCAATTTTAATTGCAGGTTGTGAGGTAGCAGAAAATTGCCATTTCACTTATATCAGACATTTGACCACTAGCACAAGTGTAGAACAAGTAGCAGCTGGTTTCTCAAAGAAGAGACAACAGAGAAATCTTTACTGTACTTTAATGTTTTTATTCTTAATCACTACAAGTTTTCAATGTAATCATTATGTATATAACAATAAATACATTTAAAAAATAACAAGCCTGCTCTGGATGTGATCCTCCACCTGTGCATTTAAAGAATTCAGGCTATTACTTAAAGCATCCTTCACACATGTCTGTATAAAGAAATATAAATGCATTAGAAGGTCATGAGTTTTCTTAAGTTTCCCGGTTTGAATGTAGAGCTGAGCAGATCTGGAAACATTGTAGTTCAGACTATGGTGGCTCAAATCATTGGGGTTCAGACTACTGTGGTACAAACAATATATGGCAGCTTTGGGAAACAGTCAAACTTGAGATTTTAGTTGAATGATGCATTGTACCATGTTAGTTTAATTCTAGCCTCGGTCATTTGGAAAATTCATCTAATATTCCAGAGCTTCTCATGCACCAATAAGAGATAATCAATATTGTTCACTGTGTCTGAGAGTGGTCTTATTGTTTTGACTCATCTGTGTGGATCAAAAGCATAAAACATTAATTAACTTTGATTTGTTTACCTGTGATTTCAGTTCGCTACGAGAAGATAAAGTTTCTGGTTATTGCCCTGAGGAATGCGGTCGAGGTCTATGCCTGGGCTCCGAAACCATATCACAAATTTATGGCCTTCAAAGTAAGTGTTACCTTATATTGACCTCTAAACAGTGCACTGTAGAGATGAAGATTCTCTGTCTGAACCTGAGCCCTGAAAAAGAACCCTTGAATTGATCAGAAAATGTGTTTTATAATTTATAATAAGACATACTTACAGGGAAATTGTTTACTTTAGGCTGCACTGCACTGAAGGGACATTACGTAGGTTCATCTAACAACTCAGATTTGTGGCTTCAAGAGCGTGACTTCAGCAGAACAGAAACTGAGTGCTCAGTTCTATTTCTTGGACTCAATCATCAGTAAATAGGGAGTTTGAAAAACAAGATTAGTCGCGTTTCCATTGCAGTTTTGTGCAAAACTTTATCGATATTCTGTTTTGTCGAAAAAACAATTTGACAAAACAAGTTTCGCAATTACGGTGTTTCCATTAAATGTGAAATACTATTATAAAATCACATGTGAATATGTTTGTTCTCGCGATAAGTCATTACAAACATGGCGGCAGTGGATGTAAACACATACTTCAGCTTTGTACATACTGCTACCACGACACTAGCGCTCATCATCAGCCATCAGATGAGACGGCGACTTATCAAGGCTTTGGAGTGACAAGCCCCTTACACTTGGGAGCGGCTACGTATGCGGCGTTTTTTGGGAAACTGTAGTCGATGATTTTACAGAAGAGCTGTGGATCCAACATTTTAGAATGACACACTCAACTTTTAATGAACTTTGCGATGCTGTGAGATCTCTAGTGGAGCAGCTGCACACTGTCCAAGGATTCTCCTCGTTATTCCAAATATGCTGCGTCATCTTCATCCTCTTACTTTCTGTTGTTGTCTTCTTCTCCGTCGTCTTTTTCGCCAATAGAAACATCTGGTTGTTGATCACGTGACTCCCTTAATGCGAAAAAAGTCAGTTCAAGTGTATCCATTACACTTTTTTGATATAAACCAATTTCTACAGTATACGACTGAAAAACCACCTCATCTTAGCGCAAAAGACTTTTATCAAAAAACTTGAAATTGTCGTGTTTCCATTAAGCTAATTTTTATTTGCAATTCTAATTTGCAATATTTCATGGTCAATAGAAACGCGACTATTGAAACCAAAAATAAACAGTTACTGTAACTGAAGATATGACACATTTTATTTGAAACAGAATCTCTGATTAGCAGCTCAGAATAGTCAGAAATGAACAACTTGAGTAGAAAGAAAAGGGTTTCAGGCTTCATATGACTCCTCCCTTTTGTGTGGATCTTAGAAAAGAAGACAGTTATGAAGCTCTGAATGCAAGGAGTAACTTCTGGACCAGCAGGTTCAGACTGTTTAAGAGGTTAATAATCCTAACGTACATATACAGCACAGAAAAAGTGTTTTACTTTATTGTGGGAAGTCTGATTATGGATAGTTATGAACACAGAATTATTATTTCAGCAGCTCATTATATTCATTATATAAAAGTCATTTTCAGTATGACAGTAACATTCTTAATTAGAAAAGATCATCTCTCCTCCCTTTTAAAGGTGAGATTGTTGCTGTTGGTGTACAGTGTGTGGTTCTGTTATCTGGTTTAAGGTGAGAGATGGTGTGACTGCAGATAAAAAGCATTTGTGTGACTAACAAGGTCACCTTGAAGACTGTCCTGGTTCAGCCTTGTCCTCAGAGATGCGTTCCAGTTTTTCCTCTCATCTAATTCATCACTTTTTTAGCCCTATAAACAGAACACTCACACTGAGCATCATCTGGGTCTATAAAACCCACACACTGTGTAGAAACATCTCACTGTAAACTTAAACCAAACCTACAACAGTTTCAGCATGTAAACTCTACAGTGTTGCTCATATGAAACATATGAGTATACTATTAAATAATCCATATCCTACATTACTGTAATTTTTCTCTATGAACTCCACTTGTTATGAGTGTTATATGTGTAAAAACAGCCATAATTCATGTTCACGATCATTTTGCAACCTTAGAATTATATAACCTGTAACCATAATACTGATATATGTAAGTGAGCTGTTTTGCTTCATTGAAAATACCATCCAGACTGAAACACTGCAGTATGAAAGGGGCCAGAGCTAAGGTCTGATGTAGATCAGAATCAGATCAGGGAATAGATGTATCTAAATGTGATCTGTGACATCACAAAAACAGGAAATATGAAATAGGCTGTTTCTGCAGTTTAGTTTCCATATATGGATCCTCTGGACTGAAGAGTGCATTTTGAAGCTTTTGTGGGTCCCTTAATGCATTAGTTTTAAGACTGAGCCTCCTTACACAAATCAGTCCACAACTACAGAGATTTTTCAGGCTACACAGCACTGAAGGGACATTATGAAGGTTCTTCTACAGCTCAGATTTGTACCACAAGAGGGCGCTATTCAGCAGGACACAAACAGAGTTCTCCGTTCTATTTGGCACTCAAACAACAATATAAAAATCAACAAATAAAAAAATGTATACATCATTAATACAGCTTTATAGTAGAAATGTACCAGTTTTCCAAAAATTAATAAAAACCAATAATCTAATTAGCTATAGATCAGCATTCAGGAAGATGGCTGGATGAAAGTGCATGCAGGGGGATTTAAACATAGCGCACTGTCCTGGTCTTTTTAACTGTAGTGATGATGTTTTATGATTGTTTTATTGCAGTCGTTCAGCTCTTTGCCTCAGAAGCCACTGTCTGTTGACCTGACTGTGGAGGATGGACAGAGGTTAAAGGTCATCTATGGATCAGCATCTGGATTTCATGCGATTGATGTAGATTCTGGAACACCGTATGATCTGTACCTGCCCACACATGTAGGTCACTTCTCAACTCACAAACACACTTTAAAGGACAGTCAGTATAAATAAATACTATATATTAAATATGTAGTATATAACTAAATAAATACTGACCACAAGCAATGTCCAGTGCTTGGCCACTGTAGCAGGGGTTTCTAATAAGGCCAGTGAGTTGATGTACAACGTAAGGGTCCCTAATAAAGTGGCCAGTGAGTGGATGTAGAAGTTAGGGGTCCTAAAAAAGTGGACAGTGTGTGATAAAGTGTGTGGACTTACAAAATATGTGTTTGTGTGTTTGTGTGTGTATTTGGAGCAGCTGTAAGATGTTAGTTCGCTCAGTCTCGCCCACACTCCCCCCCCACCTTCTCTCTCTCTCTCTCTCTCTCTCTCTCTCTCTCTCTCTCTATGTGTGTGTGTGTGTGGTGTGTGTTTGTGCACATGTGTGTGTTTGTTTTAGTGTGCTTCTTTCTTTCTTGGGGCAATCCACTAACTTCTCTAAGAAATGAACCAAACACTTAAAAAACTAATCTTTCAATTT
>BRDA01010435.1:17651-35166 GCA_036984385.1 Crenuchus spilurus
CCGTATGATCTGTACCTGCCCACACATGTAGGTCACTTCTCAACTCACAAACACACTTTAAAGGACAGTCAGTATAAATAAATACTATATATTAAATATGTAGTATATAACTAAATAAATACTGACCACAAGCAATGTCCAGTGCTTGGCCACTGTAGCAGGGGTTTCTAATAAGGCCAGTGAGTTGATGTACAACGTAAGGGTCCCTAATAAAGTGGCCAGTGAGTGGATGTAGAAGTTAGGGGTCCTAAAAAAGTGGACAGTGTGTGATAAAGTGTGTGGACTTACAAAATATGTGTTTGTGTGTTTGTGTGTGTATTTGGAGCAGCTGTAAGATGTTAGTTCGCTCAGTCTCGCCCACACTCCCCCCCCACCTTCTCTCTCTCTCTCTCTCTCTCTCTCTCTCTCTCTCTCTCTCTCTCTCTCTCTCTCTCTCTCTCTCTCATGTGTGCAGTGTTTACAGGGTGATTCACTCTCAAGGTTTCTGTTAAATCAGACACAGAACATATTATGGCAAAGCATCACCATGTTTGCTCAGTGTTGTCAGAATATTACATACGAACAAGCTCTAACAGATGTACATACACTTAATACAGTTTCCCATATAAGAATTTATTTTAATCCTGGACTATATTTTCTATTCAGTGTAGTCCAAGACTCATCCTAATCCATGACAGAGAGAGAGAGAGAGGGAGAGAGAGAGAGAGAGATACACACACCTAGGGTTATGCCTACATCTATAGGTTAGGCCTAATGCTCCATTTAAATTAACACTGACTGGAGCTCTCATGTGTGTGCGTGTGCATGTACTAGATTCTCTCACCAGTATGGTGCCAAAAATAACCCACCCATCACCCCCCTCTAAACTGTCCCCAAATCAGCAGCTGCTATAGTGACCTGTTATTGTCTGTGCATATATTTACATATTTATATTGTATTTACGCATGTATATCTTTTTATATTTGATATGTATATAGTTTTTTTAGCACTGCCCTGTCTGAGTGATGCTTAGCTTAGCAGAGTCTACTGCTGTGCTAACTTTACGTGACAAACAGCACAATTTTACACTTAAAACCAAAACTAAAATTAAGTACAAACTGAGTTTCAGAAATAACAAATCTCAAAGTATTAAAATGCAAAAATGGCTGCTGTCTAGAAGTACAGTCAGAGAACAGTACTGTTAGCTTTCCTCTCTCTCTCTCTCAATCTCTCTCTCCCTCTCACACACACACACACACACACGCTTTCCTGTGATTATACCACGGTCTCTTCATGCTGTCACACTTTTTACACTCACTCATACTCACACACTTTCCTCCTTACCTCTCTCTTCCATTCTATATGCTCTGTCCCCTTTTCTCTCCCACTCTCTCTCTCATTCTTGTTTGCTCGCTCTCTCTCTTTCTTGCTCTCTCTCTCTCCCTCACCCTCACTGTGATTCCGGGCTGTATCCGTCTCAGTGCTGATGAGAATTCCTCGGCAGCGTATTCGGATAGCTCTGCGGCTGTGGATGCCGGTGCTGATGCTGCGGATCGTAGCAGCTCAGCTGGAGAATGGAACTGAGTGTGTATGTTTGAGACAGACTCTCACACAGGCAAGTAAATCTGTGTGTGTGTGGGTGTGTGTGTGTGTGTGATTCAAGATATCACATGCATCAATATCACACACTGTGTTCACTTTATTTTGACCACCTATATTATAGTTACACTCAGTGGCAACTTTATCGGAAACCCTTCTTGTACAGGTTGTCTAGGTTTATAGTCTAATCATCTCAACTGTTAATCAGCTCCTCTAAACTAAACATCACTGTAAAGAGATCTACAGACACCACAGGTCCACCATCCACTCAACACATTGTTTGAATGGTGTATATTTCTCAGCACAACAGTTACACTGACATGCTAGTACTATTGTAGTGTGTGTTCGTGTGTGTGTGTGTGTGTGTGTGTGTGTGTGTTTGGTTTAGCTGTGTGCAGGAGGTTTAGTGAGATGCAGGGGTTGAGGTTTGGATGAATGCAAATGGGTGAGGTTTGTGTGCAGGTGGATGGGCTTTGCTTTGTTTGGGTGCAGTTGAGTGAGGATTGGTGAGATGCAGCGGGATGGAGTCTGATTGTTTATGGGTGGGGTGGAGTTAGATGGGTTGCAGGTGGTGAGGTTTTGCTTGACTGCTGGTGGGCAAAGTTTGGATGCAGGTGGGCAGGTTTGGGATGGATGCAGGTGGATGAGGGTTGGTTGCATGCAGGTAAGCATAATGTGGATGCAGGTCAATAAAGTGCAAACTGACCATACTCAACACACTAACATCAACCATCAAACTGGCTACATTCATCATACTGACCATACTCATCACCGTGCTTATGATGGTATAGTCAATGTGATAGTCAGGTTAGTGTGGCAGGTTTAATTAGTTACTATATCTAGAACACTGAATAATTGAGTACAATATATTAAAGATTTAGCCCAATTATCACTAAAATCTCTTCAGATATAATAATCGGTCTCTCTCTCTCTCTCTCTCTCTCTCTCTCTCTCTCTCTCTCTTTCTGTCTCTCTCTCGCTCTCTCTCTCTCTCTCTCTCTCTCTGTCTCTACTCTCTCTCTCTCTCTCTCTCTCTCTCTCTCTCTCTCTCTCTCTCTCTCTCTCTCTCAGATCCAAGGTGTAATCCGTCCTCATGCCATAATCATCCTGCCCAACAGCAGTGGGATGGAGCTGCTGGTTTGTTATGAAGATGAAGGCATCTACATCGACACATACGGCCGCATCACCAAGGAGACCGTTCTGCAGTGGGGGGAGATGCCTGCATCTGTGGGTGAGTTACACCACCCAAAATAAACCTGAGGAGGTGTAGAAACTACACACATACTGGATTAAAGATGAGCTTCATAAGCTTCACACCTCAGTTAGCTCAGATCAGCCAAGATCATGTTGGTGGTCTACATTTTGCTTCTTTAGTTTATAACTGGAGATGTGAGACTAACTATGCTAACAAACACAATTTCTGTAAAAAAAAAAACACCTCACCAAACCTTCTCCGAACCACTCAATGGAGGTTAATGAAGGTGCCTAGTGGATGTGTTTTAGGACACAGTGTGACTTAACTGTGAACTGTATAAAACGTCATGCAGCAGGGCTGGTTTTATATTTTGTTTTATTTGTTTCCAGCATATCTTCAGTCCAATCAGGTGATGGGATGGGGAGAGAAAGCAATCGAGCTGAGATCAGCTGAGAATGGGAATCTAGAAGGAGTTTTCATGCACAAAAGAGCCCAAAAACTCAAGTTCCTCTGTGAGAGAAATGACAAGGTACAGATGAATTATGTTATTTTCACAAGCACAGTTACTTAGGGATTAGGGATAAATGATTTGGTGTCTGTAAAGCTGCTTTGTGACATCAGTTGTAAAAAGCACTTTATAAATAAAATTGATTTGATTTGATTTACTTATTGCTTATTGATTTAGAGAAATTATGAATATAGGTGTATTTACAGTGAGGAAAATAAGTATTTGAACACCCTGCGAATTTGCGAAGTTCTCCCATGTAGAAATCATGGAGGGGTCTGAAATTTTAATCTTAGGTGCATGTCCACTGTGAGAGACATAATTTATAAGAAAAAATCCAGAAATCACAATGTATGATTTTTTAATAATTTATTTGTGTTACTGCTGCAAATAAGTATTTGAACACCTGTGAAAATCAATGTTAATATTAGCCTTTGTTTGCAATTACAGAGGTCAAACGTTTCCTGTAGTTTTTCACCAGGTTTGCACACACTGCAGCAGGGATTGTGGCCCATTCCTCCACACAGATCTTCTCCAGATCAGCCAGGTTTCTGGGCTGTCACTGAGAAACACAGAGTTTGAGCTCCCTCCAAAGATTTTCTATAGGGTTTAGGTCTGGAGACTAGCTAGGCCACTCCAGAATCTTGATATGCTTCTTACGGAGCCACTCCTTTGTTATCCTGGCTGTGTGCTTTGGGTCATTGTCATGTTGGAAGACCCAGCCACGACCCATCTTCAATGCTCTAACTGAGGGAAGGAGCTTGTTCCCCCAAAATCTTGCAATACATGGCCCCGGTCATCCTCTCCTTAAAACAGTGCAGTCGTCCTGTCCCATGTGCAGAAAAACACCCCAAAACATGATGCTTCCACCCCTATGCTTCACAGTAGGGATGGTGTTTTTCAGACCCCTCCATGATTTTTAAGTGGGAGAACTTGCAAATTCGCAGTGTGTTCAAATACTTATTTTCCTCACTGTATACAGCTAGCCAGGAAGTCCTTTGATCTCCACATTTTATTACTTTGCATACATATTCTACAATAAATTGACTTCATTTTTTGTCATTAAATTCTACACAAAATAGTCCACAATGACCAAGTAAAAGCACATTTTTAGACATATGTGCTAATTTATTACAAATTTAAATGTAAGATATATACACACAAGTGTGCACATCCTTTGATGTGACACTTAAAAGTGAGCTGAGGTGCAATTTGTATGCGTTGATACTGCTTGAGATGTTCCTACAACTTAATTAGAGTCACCTGTGATAAATTCAATTGATTTGACATTATTGAGGATTGCCAACACCTGCCCATATAAGGTCACACAGTTGACAGTGCATGTAAGACCAAACTCCAAACCATGGGGTCAAAGGAATTGTCTGCAGACCACAGAAACAGGATTGTATCAAGCATACAGAAAAATTGCTGCAGCTTTACAGTCCCAAAGAGCACAGTGGCCACCATCATTCATAAAAAGTTTGGAACCATCAAGAATCTACTTGGGCCCCAAGTGGCTCAGTGGACTAAGACGCGAAGATCCGAGGATCTCAACTTTGAATCCTGATCATGCTGCTTTTAGAGTGCCATCGACAGCCGGGTCCTTGAGAGAGCAGAACTGGCTGTACTCTCTCTTCGTGTGGGCAAGATGATGCACTTTCCCTAGCACTATAAAGAACAATGTCAACTGACACGGGCGTCTGCTGGGCGATCCATCAGAATTGGGGATCTGCGCTTTCCTCTGAGCGCGCTAGCTGCCCAGCGGCGATGTATTGCTAGCAGTTTGGAAAAAAGTGGGCTTGACGTCACTGGTGTTGGAGAAGACCTGTGCTTGTGTGCCCCCTCCCAGGAGAGTCAGTGACATTGCAAGTGATAGTGATAGGGAGAGTTGACTAGGTGGCCACTAAATTACATTGGGGAGAAAATTGGGGAGAAATAAAAAAAAAAAAAGAATCTTCCTAGACCTGGCCACCCAGTCAAACTGAGTGATCATGGAAGACGGCCTTTGGTCGGGTAAGTGAGCAGGAACTCGAAGGTCACGACACTGAAGCAAGGCAGTGTAGGGCATCATGATGTAGGGATGTTTTTCAGCAGTGCTGGGGTGACTAGTCCTGATTGATAAATGCCAAGTACACTGAGAAGCTAGAAGAAAAGCTGCTCCAGAGTGCTGTATACCTCAGGCTGGACCAAAGGTTTACCTTTGACAACAACCCAAAGCACAAAGCCAAGAGAACAAATAGGCCTAGCTTCAGAGAAAGAATGTAAATGTATTTGAGTGGCCCATCTAGAGCCCAGACCTGAATCTATCCAATCCAACCTGATGGAGTTTACAAGGAAATCCCAAAAAGAATGGCCATAATATGTTCAAACAAGTGTGCCAAGCTCGTAGCTTCTTTTCCAAGACGCCTTGAAGCTGTGAAGGCTGCCAAAGGTGCATCAACCACCCCGGTAATACCTGTTCTGTGGTGGTCTTTTAGTGGTGCTGATCATGAAAAACAGACAAACAGATGGACTACACACACACACACACACACACACGCACATATGGCATAAAGAAAGAGAGAGAGAAAATGCTAACGTTCACTCCTTTATACCAGTATAAAGATCTGTCACATAGTTGGGTATCATCTTGTGAAAAGTTGTAACAGTATGATGTGCATGGTCAATGCGATGGTATCAGTGTGTTGTTTTAAAACAAAATCTTTTTTCCCATTTTACATTTACACTTTCCAGTGTGATCTGTGTGGACAATCACCGAGAAGTGTGTTTAAGGAAAACTGACCACTGAACCTCCATGAACGTTTTAGAGAGATTCAGCTGAATGTTTATTTGTTTGTCTGTTTGTGTTTGCAGGTGTTTTTTGCTTCTGTCCAGTCCGGGGGTAGCAGTCAGATCTACTTCATGACTCTGGGACAGAACTCACTTTTTAGCTGGTGATCTGGATCAGCTCAGGGTAGATCATCATCAGTCACAGCCTTTAATTTCTTCAAATACTAAAATCTGACTGTCATTCCCCAGAATAAACACTTCCTGTTTGGTATTTTTATGTTTACTGTAATAATCATGTTTATTAATCTGACTGTTTATACACTTGATCTTACCTGCATCAGTTAATCACAGTAAGATTATAATAAGATACATTATTGAAAACTAATGGAAAAGGATTTATGTTTATTGACCTTAATCCAGCCAATTAAAAGAGTCCACGCGTCATAATCTCATTAGCATGATACAAATGATTGTTTGGTAATAAGAGTGATCAGGTGACACATAAAGGTCAGATAAAGGTGACTGGATGAAAAACAGATGAAAATGCACTTTATTTAAACACTCAATACAGAGTGCATTAATGTAATCAATAATCTCACATTCATTAATGATTAAAATATCAGAGACAGATATAATAAAATATTAAGATAATAATATGATGCAGATTATAATTATTACTGTTTAATCTCATCTATTCTTTTGCTGTGCAGTTAATTTTTATCTAACTTTACTGACTGAAACTTCCTTTAATCTTAATTGGACCTTAGATTTATGTTAATTGAATGTATGCAGCAACCCAAAGAACACATATTAAAGGGACAATACATATAATAATCATTATTATTATTATTTTAAACATAAGGATTTTGTCAATGTATAATAAATTAAGTGAATATTTAAACCTGTATAGTAGCTAAATTCACTAACATATAAACTGATATAAAGCTCACTTCAGGTTACTATTTTTTGTTTTTGGTACCAAGTGTGTTCGTTTGTACATCACATTTGTCCACTACTCTGAACCTTTGGCACTGAGCTTCTGGACACAAGTGGTCAGACTGTAGAGGAGATCGGATAGCAGATCAGACAGTGGAAGAGGTCAGACAGTGGAAGAGATCAGACAGTAGATCAGACAATGGAAGAGATCAGACAATGAAAGAGGTCAGACAGTGGAAGAGATCAGGCAGTGGCAGAGGTCAGACAGTAAATCAGACAGTGGAAGAGATCAGGCAGTGGAAGAGGTCAGACAGTAGATCAGAGAGTTGGAGAGATCAGGCAGTGGAAGAGGTCAGACAGTAGATCAGACAGTGGAAGAGATCAGGCAGTGGAAGAAATCAGGCAGTGGAAAAAATCAGACAGTAAATCAGGCAGTGGAAGAGATCAGGCAGTGAAAGAGGTCAGACAGTAGATCAGGCAGTGGAAGAGGTCAGACAGTAGATCAGACAGTGGTAGAGATCAGGCAGTGGAAGAAATCAGGCAGTGGAAAAAATCAGACAGTAAATCAGGCAGTGGAAGAGATCAGGCAGTGAAATAGGTCAGACAGTAGATCAGACAGTGGAAGAGATCAGGCAGTGGAAGAAGTCAGACAGTAGATCAGAGAGTTGGAGAGATCAGGCAGTGAAAGAGGTCAGACAGTAGATCAGGCAGTGGAAGAGGTCAGACAGTAGATCAGATAGTGGAAGAGATCAGGCAGTGGAAGAGGTCAGACAGTAGATCAGACAGTGGAAGAGATCGGGCAGTGGAAGAGGTCAGACAGTAGATCAGAGAGTTGGAGAGATCAGGCAGTGAAAAAGGTCAGACAGTAGATCAGTCAGTGGAAGAGATCAGTCAGTGGAAGAGGTCAGACAGTCGAAGAGATCAGGCAGTGGAAGAGGTCAGACAGTGGAAGAGGTCAGACAGTAGATCAGGCAGTGGAAGAGATCAGACAATGAAAGAGGTCAGACAGTGGAAGAGATCAGGCAGTGGAAGAGATCAGGCAGTGGCAGAGGTCAGACAGTAGATCAGACAGTGGAAGAGATCGGGCAGTGGAAGAGATCAGGCAGTGGAAGAGATCAGGCAGTGGAAGAGGTCAGACAGTAGATCAGAGAGTTGGAGAGATCAGGCAGTGGAAGAGGTCAGACAGTAGATCAGACAGTGGAAGAGATCAGGCAGTGGAAGAGATCAGGCAGTGGAAGAAATCAGGCAGTGGAAGAGGTCAGACAGTAGATCAGAGAGTTGGAGAGATCAGGCAGTGGAAGAGGTCAGACAGTAGATCAGACAGTGGAAGAGATCAGGCAGTGGAAAAAATCAGACAGTAAATCAGGCAGTGGAAGAGATCAGGCAGTGAAAGAGGTCAGACAGTAGATCAGACAGTGGAAGAGATCAGGCAGTGGAAGAAGTCAGACAGTAGATCAGGCAGTGGAAGAGGCCAGACAGTAGATCAGATAGTGGAAGAGATCAGGCAGTGGAAGAGGTCAGACAGTAGATCAGACAGTGGAAGAGGTCAGACAGTAGATCAGAGAGTTGGAGAGATCAGGCAGTGGAAGAGGTCAGACAGTAGATCAGGCAGTGGAAGAGATCAGTCAGTGGAAGAGGTCAGACAGTGGAAGAGATCAGTCAGTGGAAGAGATCAGTCAGTGGAAGAGGTCAGACAGTAGATCAGACAGTGGAAAAGATCAGGCAGTAGATCAGAGAGTGGAAGAGGTCAGACAGTGGAAGAGGTCAGACAGTTGAAGAGATCAGACAGTGGAAGAGGTCAGACAGTAGATCAGAGAGTGGAAGAGGTCAGACAGTGGAAGAGATCAGGCAGTGGAAGAGGTCAGAGAGTAGATCAGACAGTGGAATAGGTCAGACAGTAGATCAGACAGTGGAAGAGATCAGACAGTGGAAGAGATCAGACAGTGGAAGAGATCAGGCAGTGGAAGAGGTCAGGCAGTGGAAGAGGTCAGGCAGTGGAACAGATCAGGCAGTGGAAGAGGTCAGACAGTAGATCAGACAGTGGAAGAGGTCAGGCAGTGGAAGAGGTCAGGCAGTGGAAGAGATCAGAGAGTAGATCAGAAAGTGGAATAGGTCAGACAGTAGATCAGACAGTGGAAGAGATCAGACAGTGGAAGAGGTCAGGCAGTGGAAGAGATCAGGCAGTGGAACAGATCAGGCAGTGGAAGAGATCAGGCAGTGGAAGAGGTCAGACAGTAGATCAGACAGTGGAACAGATCAGGCAGTAAATCAGACAGTAGAAGAGATTACAATCTCCATGTTTATGATGTGTGAGGATGATTTTATTGTCATTAAGTTGTTAAAGGGAGAGCAGGTAGAAAGAAGTGGAGGAAGAATAGTCACATGATCCTCAGTCTAAGTTTGATTCTGGGTTTATTAAGCAGGTACAAGCACGTCTGAAGGTTTAGATTGTGGTGGAATCAGAGGATACATTAATGGATAATAAATAATAATAAACTAATAAAACAACACATCCATAAACAGCACATCATATTACCCTACATACATGCAAACTAATTGGACAGACTTCATACAGCAGCACAGGATGACGACAGGCAGATAGTGGAGAGCAGGAAGCCGTGAGACAGTTTTGTTTTTCCCAAATATGAATGAATGATTAAAGGAAAACATATTTCAGTAATAATGAAACTCTACACTTGTGGTTATGAGCATTACGTGAGAGCGCACAGCATATATTAATAAATAGTAATAATTCATTTGTTATGAGTGAATAAGTTTATAGTGAGAATTCAGATGTGCAGGATTTAGAGATGAAGTTTACATCTGAATCTTTAAAGCGTTAAATACAGAATCGGCAGTTGCAGAAAATAGGAATAATTCATTAATCTGCCCGAGTTATTATAGTCAGTATTATATGCGTCAGTGTTATATGTCAGTATTATAATTTTGTTGCTGAAGGTGGGGGAGTGTTTATATGATTGTTATAGATGAGTCTGTACTGTAGTTAATGTACATACAGCTGCTCTGTTTTATACACGTTTTCTATGTCATCTTTGTGTACAGTTATGAATGAAACAGTATTTACATCTTTGCACTATTGCAGTTATTAAACTCAAATCAGGACTGTTTATGAATGTGTGTGTGTGTGTGTGTGTGTGTTAGCTCTTTAGTTTTACTGTATAAGCCATACAGATGATGTTTCAAGAGCATCATTGCTACTGTGTTGTGCCTAATAATGTAAATCTCCATATTTTCTGCATGATTGTGTGTTTTTACATGATAAATAGCACTGATACTGTTATTAACAGTATTAAACTGATATTGATTACTGGCATTTTGCTCAGATCTGAGACAAAAACTGAAGGCTCTCAGTATTGACACAAAGTGATTACTGCAGTATTCAGTCTTTAATTGAACTTACTTTCATCTTGAAATTAACTTCAAACATAATAAATTGTTATAAAATGCAAACATAAAGGGAGTTGCACTTGTATTCTTTTGATTCCTGCATCAGTTTTGTTAAACAGTATGTGGTGGTGATGCTGATGTACACTAGTGACATCTAGTGAACAAATAAACAAACAAACAGCGAGTAAAAATACTCCTCCTGCAGCAGAGCTTAGACTTTAACTGTCCAGATCTGTCTCTTCTAGTTATTTAAATGTATACCCCTGATGGGATGTATGCTATTTTCTGATTGGCTGACAGGTGTGTTTTAATTTTGTGTAACAGGAAAACTATGAAGTAGGTCTGGTAAAAGTAAAAAGTTTAATCACTGTTCTGCATCTGTGCTCTAGGAACATTGAACACTAACCATAGCCACAATAGTAAATATCAATTAATACGACAATCAGTGATAGAGCAGCTATAACAGCAACATCCATCCATCCATTATCTTCCATTTAATCCTGATCAAGGTTGCAGTGACTCCCCTAGCCCTTTAATGGGCACGGGGCAGGGCATTACACTATCCTAGCTAAGCCCAGGACAGGGCACCAATCCAACATTAACAGCAACAGAATAAGACATTTTTAAAAAATCATAATTTTGTGATGTTTACATTGCTGCCTATGTTGATTTTCACACATAAAATATACAAAGCAGGACAACAGTCTTCGAGGTGTTTCATCTACCAAATAAATGTTATTTAGCTCTGCTTCATCCATTAATATATATTAGTTTAGCTGGACATCTCAAGGCTGTTATGCTTTGCACATGTTATCAAATGTGATAGTAATACATCCATAAATTACTATTCAAAAATACAAACTCCAAATATATTCTAATAAATTAAGATTCTGGATCTCTGCTTTTTAGGAGTTATAATCCAAACAGATCAGCAGTAAAACAAAAAAATGAAATATGTTACAAGTAATGAATATAAAATACAGTCACATCCATTCTCAGTACACCTTCCCTACTCTGAAATGTCCCACAAAGTTAGTGGTTTCCTACATGCTACCACTCTTCACCCAGCACCCTATTATCTTTTTTTTTTTTCTGATATCTCTCAAATCACATTCTTTGCCCACGATGATGGGGTGAGTTCATTCCAAACCCTAGTCATGATATTCTGATATGACTGTGTATATGACATTACATGCAATTTAATATAAAGTATTGATTAGCTAAAGCATATATTGGATGGTCACTCTAAGCTCCCTCCAATAGAGCTCATCAAATGGTCAACAGAGCAATATTTTATGTTCTCAGAGAGGTCTGTTCTTTTAAGACTTAATCTATAAATCATCATAATGTAGTCAGTGAGTTTTTGAAGAAAATTGTGAAGCACTTTCTATAAATCTTATAAAATCTTTTTTTTTCTTTCTTATAATAATTTCTTATAATACGCAATCCTATGTAAAAGTTAGTGCTTCCCAGAGAAACCCCTCATATTTATTGATGTTCTTAGATTTTTAACTGGATATTTGACAGTTTTGGAACATTGGGACCAAAATAAAAGTAAAAGTTACAGTACAGTAAAATCTGTGATTTCTTTTTTTCGATGTGTTAAATTCAATAAATACATAGAAATTGTGCTCAGACAATACTGTCAAATAACTGAGTTTGTCATTACCTGATTCAAAGTCTACTGTTTAATAGTACAGACAATACTTTTTTCCAGTGAGTTTATCTGATGAATATTCATAAAGTAATTTTTATTGATAATCAATAAAACCATTTAACTTTGATATGAGCACACTAATTATAAACATTATATACAAACATTATTCTTAATCACAGTGTTTATTGTCTCAAGCACTACAGCCGGTGAAATGATCTTAAATATGCTCAGTGTTTAATATTTCTCAGTCTTTTACTATTTCCAAATTATTTTCAGATAGTTTTGTTGTAATTTTATATCTGAAATGATCTTACTTTGTTTATGCTATAAAATAATGCTGGAAGGAGTTGAAATATCAGTGGCTGGAGTTAAAGATGTAAAATAAGGTCTAGAAATAATCTGACTGATGTTCTAAATTCATTTGAAAGTAGTATTCCTAATTATTAAACGAGCTGTGAGAATATTATTACGGTAATTAGAATTATCTGAAGTCAAACATTAGCAATGCTTGTGATGTTGTGTCTGTAACTCTGTCCTCTATAGTCCACTCTGAGGGTCAGTTTTCCTCCATCCGGATCACACAGAATTCCCTACGACTGTCTGGACCAGCTTTAACGATCCGCACTCTGTCTGATGAGCTTTTAGGAACCATCTCTATCTTCTCCACCCGCTCCATCTTTAAATACTGAATGTCCTCTCTATCAGTGTCCACTCCATCAGTACTCGAAATATCAGTGCCAACATGAGCAGTGTCATCTCTGATAGTGTTCGCTATATCAGTACCTGCTCTCTTAATAGCCACTCTAGCAGCACCTACTTCATCAGTGTCTACTGCATCAGTGACCAATCTGTCAGCATTTGCTATATCAGTTCTTGATCTAGCAGTGCCATCTCTGTCAGTGCTTGCTATACCAGTGCCTGTGCTGTTGGCGCCTGCTCTATTATTGCCCACTCTAGTAGGACCATCTCTGTTAGTGCCTGCTCTATCAGTGTCCGCTATATCATTGTCAACTGTGTTAGTGTCCATTATAGCAGTGCCATCTTTGTTTCTGCCATCTCTGTCACTTCCCAATCTATCAGTGCTTGCTGTATCAATGTCCACTCTATTAGTACCCACTCTATCAGCACTCGTAGTGTCAATGCCCACTCTGTCAGCACTTGTTATGTCAATGCCTGCTCTATCAGTGTCCACTCTATCAGTGCCCATTATGTCAATGCCTGTTCTTTCAGTGCCCACTCTGTCAGTACCTGTTATTTCAATGCCCGCTCTATCAGTGTCCACTCTGTCATTGCTTGTTATGTCAATGTCCATTCTGTCAGTGACAGCTGTGACCGTGCGGAAGCCCAGCAGTGAGATGCTTTTTTTACGTTTGCTTGTGTTCAGTTTGATGCCGTTAGCTGCTTCAGATCCTTTGAACATGTTGCGAATGTTGTAACTCTCTTGAGTCCTTTCTGGGTTCTGTGGAAGGTTCTGCAGGGTTCCAGGCTGGTCTCCTGACTCCAGCATGGAGAGATTAGTCGAGTCCTGCAGACTGTTCTTCTTCTCAGTGTGGATCACACGAAACCTGAGATTTTAGGAAAAAAAGTTTAGTCAAAAGAAAAAAACAACTTTCAAACATATTTTATTTCACCTTTAAAAATAATGGAGAAAAGGGGTTTTTCTGTAGAACTGACATAGATCAATGTTCTATGGACCTTTCAGTGGATGGTAAGCCCTGCCCCTTTCAGTTCTGCTGATTTACTGATTATTTCTTTAATAATCACAGGCTGTGTTTTAGACTCAGTGTCTCACCTTCCCACAGACAACACAGTCTGTTCTACAGCTCGTCCTTTACTTCTGATCATGTCGTTCCTGCGCTGAGGTTTTTTGGAATGAGTGTGTGAGCAGTGATGACACGTGCTGTGGTCACTACCGAGGTGGACAGTGTGAAGATGAGATGGGACAGCTCGCAAACTCTGCTTATGGGGTATTCTAAGAAAATATTAAAAGCGTAAATATGAATAACATTAACATAAAATAAATATAAACACCATAAAATACAATACAAACTAGGTAAAAGCTGGGACAGTGCAGAAATACCCTCCCCCCAAATATTTTATGCTGTCTGGCCAACTTCATTTAAGTTGTTCATAGACATCCACTCCTCCATGTCCGTCCTGCAACCAGTGGTGGACAGTAACGGAGTACATTTACTTGAGTATTTTTACTTTACTTGAGTAATAATTTTTGGTGAACTTTCACTCCACTACATTTCAAAGACAAATATTGTACTTTCGACTCCACTACATTTCTAGGAAGCTTGCCGTTACTCGTTCCTTTTGACTCGGCATAGCTGGAGTCTGCTGTTGCTGTATTTCTTTACTGAAATGTAATTGGCCACACGCTATGCTCCTCACAAGAAGGGGAACCAATCACAGTCTCTGCACACACCTGGGATTTGGAATTACACCGTCATCAACTTGAGCTGAGTTCCCGCTTTCATTCAAACAGAAATCAGCAATGGAGACGGTTGGAGGAAGTCAAGTGGAAAACCAGTGCACCCATGGCCATATCTCAGCTCGATGTCTGATATATCAGGACTAAAAATAATATAAAATAATATTTTTTAAAATATAATATAATATAATATAATATAAAGTTTAAATATAAAAATGACAAAAATAGTTGTCTATTTTTATTGCATTTTTATGCTGAAGTTTTACAGGTGGTATAGACTTTTTGTTGCAGAGTGGATCTACATGTCAATACATCATCAGGTGGTTTCAGCAAGTTACAAGCTTCTGTAAAAACACTCAAAACAATACAGCAATGTACTGATATTAGAAAATATAATTTGTACTTTTGAATACGTAAGTATTTTCAAAAGTACAAAGTAAGTACTTTACTCAAAAGTTGAGTAAACTTTTGACTGAGCAACTTTTATTGTAGTTGAGTAAGATTTGACGAGTATCAATACTTTTACTTAAGTACTAGAGTTGAGCACTTCGTCCACCACTGCCTGCAACACATTCTAAAAAAAAAGATGTATGGGGGCAATTTAGGGCTAGTACTGAGTTTTTTTTAAAAATGTACATAATGATTTTAAATAGGTAATTATGAACATGATTTGGTAGAAAAACAGGGTCCAACATGGTACAGAGTTGTGTCAGTGCCCTTAGTCATTTACACTCTATGATGGCAGCATTAATGCAGAAAAGTACACTGAGATCTTAGAGCATAAACGTTGTTCTATATAAAATGCTCAATATAACATGTATGGAGAATTTTGAAAAGAAAAATGCAATGACAACCCTGTGCTGTTGCACACATTAGGATGTGTTTACTGAAAGAATGAGACAAAATAACACTTGAAACACTCCATCGCTATCCTCAATGCCAAAACATCTTTTACGTTTTGGGAGAAGGATACAATAATACAATTCTGTATTATATAGCAGGAAATACTTTACATTCTAAATATTTTTATAATGTGTTACAAGCCTGAAATGCTGGAATGGATGTATATTAACAAATAAAATGAAACATTAAATATGTTTGGTAAAGTAAGAAACATTGTGTTATAATTTACATTTTCTATACTGTCCCAACTTTTTCTGATTTTAGGGTAGTATAAACATGTGCTTTTCTGTTCTAGATATGTAGTTCTGCTGAAGTGTGGACATTTGTGTAAAAACAGTGAAATTGTACCTTACGTCTTGGTTCCTTACATCTCGGGGACTCTGATTCACCAACATTTCATTAAAAGCATCCACATTAGCTACAATCAAACAGAAACTCAAACATTAGAACAGCATTCTGTACTTTAATCTGTACCATTAATCCCTAATCAATTCATCAACTAATAGTATGTTTAATACATGTAAATAATTACTGATATGTAATATGAGCAATTTATATGAATACATGTCTGAACAGTATTTAATGGATTCATAGCTTCGATAGATTAATAAATGGATGGATTGATGGATGGTGTTACTTGCATAACATATTCAGTGTTATTTAGCCTCTGTACCAGGGGCGTTGTAGTGGGGGGGACAGTGGCCTTGAGAAGTCTGGAATTTTATTTCCCTTTAAATATTAAAGGAAATAATATTTAATAATAGGAGGGGGGCCCTGGACACTGCTTGTGCATAGGGCCCAGAATTTGGTGCTACGCCCCTGATCTGCACTATTGAGTCTGTTACAGTCATCAATTTCTAAATTTGCTTATATTTAACAAATAGAATTAAGAAAAACACTCAATTTTTCTTGTCCTTTTGTCTTTTAAATAAAAGTTCAACTGAATTAACAAATTACAGATTTCTGTTTTTATTGCATTTTAGAATGTGTACAACTTTTCTGGAAATTGAATTTGTAGATAGATTTAGTTTAGATAAACGATTCTCAACTGGTGGGTCGTGACCCAAAAGTGGGTTGCGGACACATTCTGGGTGGGTCACGGACAGTTACATTTTAAAACAATTAAAAACAAATAATAATTCATGCTTTTCTGATGATGTACTCATCTTTTAACTTGAAAGAAGAGGCACACAGAGGCAGCGTCAGACGCGTGCAACATTCTCGTTGCCATGGTAACTACCATTCGTTTGCCTGTTACCCTTCTCTTTAAATTTGTGATGTTCGGAGGCAAGATGGCAAAACGCAAATATAACCTGGAGCATTTGAAATGTAAATTTTCATTTAGACCGTGGACAAGTTCATCGATTGGCTCTCCCGTTTCTTGCTAACATTTGATTGTCCATCCCCGCTGTCACTCCCTCAAACAGTAAACGTGTTTTGCAAGTAGTTCGTGTTCACCTGCCACTGTAAGTTGTTAAGATGTTGGATGTTTATTCTGTCTGTGTCACGTCAGCTAGACATATTTTTTTTATCAGAGGTTTCATATTAAAATTCATTAACATTAACATCTGAATCTGTGTCTGTATGCTCTGCTACCAGTCTGTGATAAGCCATACATTTATATGCCTCTAAGTTGAACTATTGTCAAAATAATTAAGAATTTCTGCTTTTTTTTACTCAAAAATGAGGTATAATTTTATGTAAATATTAGTGTAAAATTGGTGGTATTGAGTGAAGTTGACTGATAATTTTATGCTACATGCTTTTAACACTTTATAAATATTAAATAACAATATATAATAATGTACAAACCGGATTCCAAAAAAGTTGGGACACTAAACAAATTGTGAATAAAAACTGAATGCAATGATATGGAGGTGCCAGCATCTAATATTTTATTCAGAATAGAACACAAATCACAGATCAAAAGTTTAAACTGAGAGAATGTATAATTTTAAGGGAAAAATATGTTGATTAAAAATTTCATGGCGTCAACAAATCCCAAAAAAGTTGGGACAAGGCAATTTTTACTACTGTGTGGCGTCCCCCCTTCTTCTTACAACACTCAACAGACGTCTGGGGACAGAGGAGACCAGTTTCTCAAGTTTAGAAATAGGAATGCTCTCC
>BRDA01010438.1:293-19043 GCA_036984385.1 Crenuchus spilurus
AGAGAGAGAGAGAGAGAGAGAGACAGAGAGACAGAGAGAGAGAGAGAGAGAGAGAGAGAGAGAGAGAGAGCACCTGCGTTAACACCTTGAGAGTTAACATCTGAAAATATTGTCAAGATACGCAGTATTTCATCTTCAAGCCAAACAGCAGTGATGCATTTTAAAAAGCACTATCAAAACATTCTTTTGGTAAAATTAAACATTCTAATGTGCATCAGCTTTTCCTACTTTTCCTACTTTCCAACCTTTTACATGTACAATCCCACTGGTGGGATTTCCAGTTGCAGGTCCCTAGACAACATAGTCCCACTGGTAGGATAAGAACTTTAGGCTGTTCTAAACAGCACAATAAACACCATTAGTTCTGCCCCGGAGAACATGATCTCATTTTGTCTAGTCTGCAATAACATTATTCATTAATTATTGAATTAATTATTAAACATGACCGCACATAACACAGTGTATACATATGTGCTTGGTAGAAGCTCAAGAATCATGAAGTGTGACTGCTTTATTTAAAACATAGACAGTGGTCTACAGTGGGTTTTCTGTCCACTGATTTTTTAGGAATTTTGAATTGAATGGAGAAAGGCCAAAACATAAATAAAGAAAGAAAATAAAACAAACAACAACAACAAAAGCCCACTCAAATACTGCAAAAAACATTCTACACTAGGATGAGGTAGAAAAGTTAGAATATCCCTATAGCTGAAATGCGAAAAGGATGATGGAAAAGGGTTTGTTAAATAAACGATGACATATCAAACTGCAAGTCTAGTAATACAATGTAGCATTTCAATAGTTAAAGATTTTAGGCTCTCACCAATGGTTTAACCCACTACCCTGTTGTCAGTTCTGTCCAGGGTCTCGCCCCCTCTTCCTGTCATTCATGCTTAGGTTCGTCCTCCACATGTCTTCACTACGTCATTGCCAAACTCACCGGTGAGGTTACCTCATTTTTTCACGTCCGTTCCCTCGTTTGTCACTAATTACTTCCCATATAAGTTTACCCTGTCAGTCTGTGTCTTTGTCGTTCATTGATTGTCAGTGGTTAGCTTTGTTTGTCAGCATGTTGTGTTGACTTTTTTAGTCTATATATAAATATATATTAGTTCGTAATAAAACTCTCACATTTGGATGTACCCAGGTTTCCTGTCTTTCTCGCCTTGTTGCTACACCACCCCACAGCGTGACACCTATACTCCTCTGAAGTGGCCAGCTGATATAAAGTAATGGCAAATTTCTTTTTCATTACTGCAGTCATGCCATCTACACTTTGGAAAAAGCTTTGTTACGTGCTGAGAGTTTGTGTGGATCTAGATACTGTATTACAGTATTCAGGTTTTTTCCTGTTTTGCATAATATTTGCTAAATGTTTGGATGAAAACCCAGCCTATGTTTGTCCCATATTTTTCTGCTGGTGAATTGTAGTCTGTATGTAAAGGCTAATGGCTGCCCAGGTGTCACTTTATATGAAATTAACAGACAAGCTGAAGGCTGTTACTTTGGTAAAACTGGACACATAGAAGATCATTATCCTGGTACCACTTATAGCCTGGTACCATACATTTAGAAATTTGCTGTATTTACCTGTATGTATACAAGGAAAGCATTATAAAGAGCTTACACTGGCTGGTCAATCAGAAAAGAGTAACAATCTCATAACAATCACATTGTAGAACTGCAGCTATGCATTGTGCAAGAACTGTGGACTACAGGCCAGAAATGATTAAACAGGACCAGTTAAGCTCCCATGGACCTACAGCATCTTCTGATAACAGTGCAAAGCCATACACACCGCATTGAGAGTTTACATCATAAGAGTCCAATTACAAATCTCTTTTTTATTTCTGTTTTCTTGCCAATTTTTATCCCCTTCCCAATGCAGTAGTAGCCCATCCCCTTCGTTAGGACTCTCCCCATTACTTTTGCAATGTCTTTGACTCTATGAGGGTGAAGACAAGCACAAGCCTCCTCCGTTGCGTGGGATGTGGCCACCGCCTCATTTCGAACTACCATTGATACACCATCACTGGGGAGCCAATGTGCTTGGAGGAAAGCACAGGATTCCTAGCTATGAATGGACCAATCAGTAGATGCCTGAGCCAGCAGACATTGCAACATGAAACATCTACCGCCCAGAGCGAGCACAGCCGTATATCAGTTTTCCTTAAATACTAGTGATTTCTCTTATGGTCCAGTTTATAGTGATGCTGATATGATTTTGTCACATCACCTGTTTGTGAAGCAGTCCCACACATTTGTTTTGAGGTCAAGCATGACCAAGGGTGTGGACAGGCAGCTTCTGTGAGAGCTTTAGGAAGATTTGGTGAATGCAGTTGAGTAGAAAAGTTATCAGCAGTGCTGGGAGAGTAGCTCTAAGCCTATTACCCAGCTAATAAATCAGAGACCGTTCCTACAATAAAATGCTGCCAAGCAAACTGGGCTTTGCGAGCAGATTATGGCAATCGAGCTTTCGGGGTGGTGTGTCTTTTATATATTTATATAGATCTACTAGATGGACTGAACATGAAAGAACTATTGATCAGAGATTCAGGCCTGATTTAATTTTGCGCTCCTCACTTTTGTACCAGCCGGAGGAGGCCTTGTTGCTTTTGTGGAGTGTGTTTAGCTGAACAGGTCATGCAGAGTCTCCAGACATTTAAAACCTCCCTCATATTCTTTATAAAGGGTCAAAGAAGGCACAGAAGATGTGCTCTGTTGCATAACTCCTAATGTTGTTTGTTGAGTGACTTTATAGAAACAAAGTGCCTGACTCACTGCTTGCCTCATTTGAGTTGCCATGCCAATGTATTTGTATAACAAATGACTCATGCCAGTCCGTTTCTATAAACCGCTTGCTTAAGCTTAATTGGGTACATTTTGCAAGGTGCTGACAAAAAAAAGAAGAAGCACCCAAGAATGTAAAGGGCTTATATAATGGAATGGAAATGGAAATTTTGGTTGAAGAAACATGCAAACATCTTCTTTTTTTTTTTTTGAGTAATTGTTGCCCATTTTCTCCCTTCCCAATGTGGTAGTAGCCAATTAACCATCACATCCGCTAGGAGGCTCTCCCCATCACTTTGCACTGTCCCTGACTCTAGGACGGTGAAGACATGCACACGCCTGCTCCGCTGCATGTGATGCAGTCACCGCCTCTTTTCAAACTATCACTTGATACACCATCACTGGGGAGCCAACACGCTCAGAGGAAAGCACAGGATTCCCAGCTCCGAATGGACCAATCGGTAGATGCCTCAGCCAGCGGACATTGTAATGTGTCAGTGATCGAGAGAGTGAGAGCACCATCTACCTGCCCAGAGAGAGCACAGACAATTTTTACTCGTGATCCTCTGATCATAGTGTCAGTGTCTTAGCCTGCTGCAAACATTTTCTTAACTTTTTCTGGCAAGTCTGTAGACTGTTAACAGTTCTGTGATGTTACAAAAATGTTCTGTGATGTTACTGATTCTGGATATTGTCAACTCATCACTTACTTCTGGTACAGTACCTGATGCCTTGAAAATTGCTGCCATTACACCTTTACTTAAAAAAGCTGGATTGGACCATAACAACCCTGAAAATGTTTGCCCTATCTCTACTCTTCCTTTCATTACTAAAATCCTGGTACGATCAGTGTCTCAACAACTTCAATTACATCTTCATTCGAATCAGCTCTATGAGACCTTTCAATCTGGTTTCCATGCCAACCACAGTACAGAAACAGCTCTCATCAAAGTAATAAATGACCTCCTGATTGCCTCAGATTCTGGTTCCCTGTCCATCCTCCTTCTGCTTGATCTTAATGCAGCCTTCAATACCATTGATCATACCATTCTCCTCCACCGTTTACAGATGCATATTGGTATTACTGGTTCTGCTCTTTCCTGGTTTACATCTTATCTCTCTAATAGATCTCAATACATATCAATAAATAACTGTACATCTCATACTACTCCTGTAACTTGTGGTGTACCTCAGGGCTCAGTGCTAGGTCCTCTCCTTTTCATGCTCTACATGTTACCCCTTGGACACATCAGTCGCCAACATGGTCTTCAATTTCATTTACATTTACATATACATTTGCATTAACAACATTTAGCAGACACTCTTATCCAGAGCGACGTACACAGTGATTTGTTCCCATAAGAGAATTTATCTCTGTTAATAAAGACAGGTTAGAGTCCAAGCAACTCTTCAGTTTGGACATTGTTAGAGCAGCCATTACTAATACTTTAGAAGGAAATGTAAGTGTTTTTTCACTGTTTTGCCGATGACACACAAATTTATTTGTCTACTAAAACCATCACCTCTGCCAACATTTCTACCCTCACAAACTGTCTCACTGCAATATAGTCCTGGATAACCAATAACTTTCTCAAATTAAATTGTAATAAATCAGAGATTATTGTAATTTGTCCCAAATCTCTCCTCTCCTCTGCTCAGGATTTCTTCCTCTTCATTGATGGAAACAAAGTTAGTCCCTCCCCTTGGATCAGGAACCTTGGTTTCATTTTAGATCCCACCCTTTCATTTCAACCACACATCCGACAACTTACTAAAACAGCCTTCTTCCACCTTCGTAATATTGCCCGTCTTCACACCACCCTTTCCACCTCTGCTGCTGAAACTCTAATTCATGCCTTCATTTCCTCTAGACTTGACTACTGTAACTCTCTTCTTTATGGTGTTCCCTCTAATCACCTACAAAAATTGCAATATGTACAGAACTCGGATGCCCAGTTACTTACATCCGCTCTAGAGAGCACATCACTCTGGTCCTTCAAAAACTTAATTGGCTTCCTGTGCAACAACGAATCTATTACAAAATCTTTTTGATTACATATAAATTCCTAAATAACTTAGCACCCACTTATCTGACAGACCTCTTGCATCTTTACCGTCCTTCTTGCTGTCTCCGATCATCAGAGTCTAACCTCCTCATTCCTATCTGCAAATCCAAACATCGTACTTTAGGGGACAGGGCCTTTGTTATAGCCGCCCCCACTCTCTGGAATGCTCTCCCCTTACACATCCATGCATCAGACTCACTTCAATCCTTCAAAAAACAGTTGAAAACTTATCTGTTTAAGCAAGCTTTCAATCTTCACTAAAATACTCCTATCTCTTTGTGTAAAGCGTCTTTGAGTTGTATGAAAAGCGCTATATAAAATTGATGTATTATTATTATTATTATTATTATTATTATTACAAAAACTAATGGCATTCACTGTGGTAGGCTTTGGATCACATGTTTATATAGGGAACCACATATCTGGGTTCTTAGTGCCAAACAAATGTAAAGAGACATGAAAAATAGATCAAATTAACCACCAAATACACAACCACTCTCCGTATTCTGTAGAGCATTTCAAAGCTTTTAAAAGCACAGATGCCAACAGCATCTTCACATCAGCGTGGGTAAAGGATCTCATGGTGTTTCATCATGAGTGGGAAAAAAACTCATCACAGGAGTCGACATCAGATGATAACTAAGACAGATGTTAGAGATGTTATCCTAAAAGTTTTATCTAAAGTTTTATATGGCAGAAAAAAAGGTCTTAGACATGATTTTCTATGTAAGAAATGCATGAGCAGAGTTATTGTTCTACCAATCAATATGAACTGTAACATCCATATGAATTAATTTAACCAGAGAAATCAATTCTCTGCGGTTTAGTCATCGCATAAATTCTTTGCCTGAGGACTGGTTACAGTTCCTCTGCTCTAATTATTGAACTTCACCATCACATAGTTTTGTTTTTCTGCTCTGAAGTCCCTCATATGATTAGCTAATTAATCCCATCTTGAGCTGAAACAGGTGTACAGCAGAGAACACACAAAACTATGCAGTGCAGTTGGAGCTTCATGACTGAACGTGGTTG
The DNA here is from genome assembly GCA_036984385.1 of Crenuchus spilurus. Taxonomy (NCBI): domain Eukaryota; kingdom Metazoa; phylum Chordata; class Actinopteri; order Characiformes; family Crenuchidae; genus Crenuchus; species Crenuchus spilurus. The sequence goes on from BRDA01010438.1 coordinate 6,182, forward strand.
ATTTTTTGTTGTGCCTTGATGGTGAATCATTCACGGATTATTCAGCTGCAGGTTGACTCACAAGTGATTCATCTTGCATTTCACCTGTATTTGTGACATCGTAATTTCCATCAAGATTACTAAAAGTTCTACCTATCTACCTACCCACTTCTTTGATGGTTAGAGCAAGTGATGCCAAGTGAAAGCCTTGCTTTGCTTAAAATGGTATTGACTGTAAAGTGTTGCTTCACATGAAACCCTAGAATATCCACCTGTTCAGCCAATAGCAGTGTAATCCCACCCATTAGCAGTGCTAATGTTCAGCCAGAGAACAAAATCTGGTTTATTGCTGTATTTAGCCATTTAAAACTCAATCAAGTGTTCTTGTGCTGTTGTATAGAACATTAACAGTAGAGTGAAAGTGGCTGTTCAGTTTGGGCCCAGCCCCCATGGAGGTCAGTCAAGACGACAGGGTTTTGATCAGAAGCAGGACGTCCTGGCCTGTGGGGGGAAATACCTGGCTGTAACTGACAGCTGTGAGGTGACAGCAGAGTCTAGTGTGTGTGAGTGCCTCCCTGTGTTAGATCTCTCATATGAGAACCTGCTGTCCTCTGCCTTCTCTCTCTGTTACTCAGGCCTGTCACTCTGGACCCAGCTGAATGTAGATCAGCAGCATGTGTACAGCTAGTGAAGCAGTGTTGGGATGATGGCCCTACCAGCTGTCAGTGGTTTTTGTGTGTGTAAAAAAAAAAACAGACCAAGCTTAAGATAGTCTTAGTCTTTTCCTAGTAAAATAAGTTTTCAGTGAGCCAGGTGAAGTAATAAACAAATGAAAGTGTGAAGCTGGTGAGCTGGTGATGTAGAACCACAGAGAATGTCACAACAGCTTTGATGTACAGTTTTCCAAGTCAGTCAGTCAAGACATGTCCAAATTTGACTTTTTAGTTTAGAACTGGAGCTGCAAAGCTTATGGCGCTAACAAACATTAGAAAACAGTAGTTACCACAATAGGGCGGTGCGGTGGCTTGGTGGTTAACACGTGTGCCTCTCAGCCAAGACGTTTTGGGTTCGTCAGGTTCCAGGGTCACGCGGTGTTTGCTTGGTTTTTCTCCCACAGTCCAAGAATAAGTCAGGTGAATTACTCTAAATTGTCCCTGTGTGTGTGCCCAGCGATGGATTGGCCCTGGGCTTAGCTAGGACAGAGTGTAATGCCTTGCCCTGCATCCAGTGAAGGAGTAGGGGACTCACAGGACCCTGATCAGGATTAAGCGGAATATGATGAATGGATGGATGGATGGATAGTCACCACAATTACAAAGTAATTTCTGTTGCCAAAACTTATCTTAGGCCTTATTTGGATTGAATTAGTTTATCAGGTGAACGTCTGTTTTTAACACTTTACACGTATCCTCAGAGTTGAAACTCCTTCATTGGGTGGGTGAATCACTTCAGCCACCTCTCTTCTTACCCTGATGCACCCATCACTCTGGAACCTGGTAAATCTGGACTCTTTGGACTACATGACCTTCTTCCATTGTTCCAGAGTCCAATCTTTATGCTCTCTAGCAAATTGAATCCGGTTAGCCTCACTGAAAAGTGGTTTTCTTAAGGCTACACAGCGGTTTAATCCCAATCCCTTTAGTTCCCTTCACATTGTGGGTGTGGTAATGCTTACTTTAACAATTAAACATGTCCCTGAGGTTTACTGTTGTTTTTCTACGATTTGATTACACCAAACTACCCCATTTCTTCCTCGAAGATGGTTTCCTCACTGTCCTTCCACTTTTTAATAATACGTTGGACAGTTCTTAACCTGATTTTAGTAGTTTTGCATCTCCATAGATGTTTTCTTTGCTTGATGCATGCCAATAACTTGACCCTTCTGAAACAGATGATCTTTTCCATGACCACCGGATGTGTCTTTTGACATGGTTGTTTAACAAATGAGAAACTACTAGATGCATCAGTTAGGGTTAAATAACTTGTTGAAACATAATCAACAATGCAATAATTATGGGAGGCTTTTACCTATTTGCTTATTTAAATACAGGTAGTTACCTCTTTTTTGGCCAGGCAGTGCATGTCTCTACATATATGTTTAATTTAATAGAAAAAAATAAATAAAATGCCAGTAGCAACAGCATGGCCACAGTGGGAACATTTTAGTACTGTATAATGAGGAGACTCCAGGAGGCCACTGAGGTAAAGATGGATGGAGCCATAATGGAGGTGTAGGATGTGCTGCACTATAAATAACCAATACGTAGAAATGAAGCCGTTTTTTTGTTCAAAGAGCTTTTCAGTAAAGGCCCTGTTGTATTGCACAATTCCTAGAACTTGGGTGGAGGGTGTTTTGGCCTGGTGGATTGGAGGGCGGATAATAACTGCTATTATACCTTACTGTTCCATCTCATAGCCAGATGTTCATGTTTCTTCTCTTTTTCCATGCCTTTTTGACTCTGTCTGTCCCTTCAACCCAAGTCTTTAATGTGTGCTTCACAGGGCCTGTGGAACAGAGCCAGCGGGAGGCTGCTTTGAGTGTGTTTGTGAGCTTTGACACTGGAAACCATATGATATGGTCATTTTAAAAAATGACAGGCAACTCTTAGTTTCTCAGCATGTCTCTTTCTGTACACTGTATGGAACTGTGAAGTCAATTTGCAATGTAGAGGAGCTAACCTGAAGTCCAGCTTCAAGGTGTACCAGTGGTCAAATCTCACACTGCAATACATTGTGGATTTTGTAACATATTTTAATGTATTTTCAATTATTATTCCTCCTCATGACCATATGGATAGTGTTTCCCTAGAGTCAGGCTGGGTATGCAACAGAGAGGTAGCAGACACATGCAGATTGAAATAAATAGTTTACTGATAACTTGGGGAGGATCCAGAGCCATAAACCAATAAAAAATTCAAATACCAATTAAGAAAATAACATACTGGAGGGCAGATCAAAAGAGAAGTCAGAAAACAGGCCAAGGAGCAAGGTCAATCAGAACAGAGAAGGCTAAGGCTATACTAACAGGATAAGCTAAACTAGAGAACAGTGTAAGGCTGTACCACAGAACAGACTAATGCTAACTACAGAACAGAATAATTCTATGCTAGAGAACAGTCTAAGGCTAAGTCAAGAAATATGTAACTAGGCTCTATAGCTAAGTCAAGAAACAAGATAAAACTAGGAACTATAACTAGGAGCTAAAGTTAAACTAAGGCTAAGCTAAGAAACAAACAAAGACAAGGTCCACGACAGAAATAAGGTCAGAACAGAAAGTCAAATCAAAATCAGGAACGCTCTGTATACACTTAGGAAAACAACAATACTTTCCAAAGAATTAAAGAAAGCGAAGAGTATTTATAAGGGACATAATGAAGGGAGAACCTGGTTCAGCTGGGAAAGAGCTCACATGACTAGCGGGGTCCTGAGAGGATTGTGGGTATTGGAGTTTAGTGAGCATGGGGGAACTACAGGAATGGGAAGCAAGTGCTGATGGGAAATAGAGGCAGAGAGAGAGAGAGAGAGAGAGAGAGAGATGCATGACATGACACTTTAAATGTCTTCACTGGTGCCAAGACATTAATAGTTTTTCCAGTAAGGAAGCACAAAATAAACAAAATGCAAACATGTGACATTGTGCATTATGGAGATGTGGCAGTGCATTGTACAGAAAGGACATTCTGTTAATTATGCTGTCTAATTCAGTTGCCTTGTTTACAAGTTATCAACCAAAAGCAATCAACAACCCCCTCCAGCATGCTCATATTCAGTTCTGTGCAAGTATAAAGTCTTTTTTTCTTCATTCAAACCTTTTTCAAAATATTGAGTCATGAACCCAAAATCAAATCAAAACTGCTTCAAGTAATTTTCTTACAAATGCAAACACACAAAAAGTACAACTCATAAATGATATTTTCATGTCAAAGCAACATGAAAATAAATAAAGTAAATTCATTAAACATTAAATTAAAACATATCACCTCTACATGAATAATTGGTGATATATTCATATATTCATAATAAAGAACAACAATTTTTTTATCAAGACAACCCTGATCCTGTCATACCTTTATCCAGCACATTTGAAGTGAAGGGTAGCCTCATTTCATCCTGTTCTTCAATGGTCAGGACCCCCAGAAAAGCAGGTAATATCTGGGTGGGGATCATTCTCAGCACTGCAGTGACACTGATGTGGTGGTGGTGTGATGGTGTATGTTATGCTGATATAAGTGGATGGGAGCAGAGGCGTTTTTAAACACTGTCACTGCTGGTCTGAGGATGGTCTACCTATTAAGGGTGTAAAAAAATAACGGATTTGAATTGAAAGCCGGATTTAACATAAACGACGTGAATACATTGGTACATGGTCCCCTGAATCGGTCTATTTTTAGCATAAACTGGCCGATGGTCCGATTAAATAGCTTTCAATTGATTTGGTGTTGCTGATGTGCGCTCTCTCTCTCACTCTCACTCTCTTTCTCTCTTTCTGATTAACTGTCGTGATATTCGTCACACACGTCTTGTCACACCACAGTTGCCAGGTTCACGGTTTTCACGCCAAATTGGGCTTGTTTGAAAATCCAGTCGCGGGTCAAAATTCATGGGTGGCGGGGTGCTTTTTTTGGGCTACTTTTAAAAATTACCACGGCCGCGTGGAGACAGAAGGTGAAGAGAAAACAGTCACTAGCTAATATGCCAGGTAAATGAGGAAATACGGGAGGCAGTATTGCAAGGACTGGGAAAAAGAAAAAGGTTTGATGTACTGATAATAAATCCCTTATAAACAAAATACTAAGTTGTACACTCATAGTTGTTTTGTCATTTGTTTCAAACGTGTGACAGACATATATTTTGGGCTAGTTTCAGCTTCTGAAGGGCAGGTTTTAGACTGACTTTGGGCTGGATATTTTTGTTGGACCTCTCAACCCTGCGTCACAGTCAAGTTCGGTTTTTACATGAAGAACGGGAAACTAGACAAAACCGTTGCTGTTTGCAAAGAATGCAAAGTCGCATTCAAGTACACCGGTATTACAACAAACCTCACCGCTCATTTGGTGAGACGACATGGCGAAAGTGGTGATGAGGACGCTAGCACTGTTAGCCCAAAGACACGGCAGGACAAAAACACAGAAAAACAGGACTTCTTCAGCCAAAACTCAACCTTAACTCAGGTAGAGCCAAAGTAATAACGGCTTCAGTAGCCCGGTTCATTGTCAAAGACTTAAGACCATACTGTGTGGTGGAGAATGAGGGTTTTGGGGACTTGTTTAAAACATTGGAGCCCCAGTACCACATCCCAACGCCACAGTATTTTACTGTTTCTGACTTCACATGTCAAATACAACTTTACTAGTTCTCTAGTATTTCATTAATCTGTCTGAAAGCAAAACACATTTTAGTATTAACTTATGTTGAATCAATGTAAAATTATCTATTTTAAACAAGTAACTCATTTCCCACCCTATTATACTGAACCCAATTGTATCAAAATCCTACTGAATCGAACTGAACCGAATCGAATCGGTCCAATTTAAAATATATTGTTTCTGAATCGTATCGTATCGCATGAATCGAGATACATATCGGATCATCATTTACTGGACAGATGCACACCACTACTACCTACCAAAGATATCCAGGCAAATGGTTCCTGGACCACTGATGAAGAACTAAAGGATGACCAAAACAAACTACAGCAACAGATGGGCAACTGTCTCTGTAACTCTCTCTCTCTCTCTCTCTATTATAAAATATAAGCCAAAAGTAATTTTAGAATTCGAATGGCTGTCTCAGTCATTTTTATTTGTTGTATTCTTTTATTTGCCTCAGCATAGCTAATGAAAATGCAGCCATTTCTGTTTGTCTTTTGTTTGTTTGTTGCGACATGAAGAATGAAATCTATTTAGATGAATTAATTGGAACAAAACTACTCTAAGTAACTCTTACTGTTGTTAGCTTAACACAGAATAAGCAGAACGCTGATGCTGGCCCTGTGTTCCCTTTCACTCCCTCTGAAGGATAATTTTCTTCACAGAAGTGGTTTGTGCTGCTCATCAATTACAGCCGTCATGTGTGGCCACGGAGTGAAGCTGCTAATTGCTTTAGCATGGTTTCTCTGTCCCTTAGGTAGTAATACACTGGCCTCCAAGGCCTTTGCTCCTAACCGTTCTTGGAGCGTGCCTATGGGCACTATTAATCCTGCTTTAAATGAATTGGAGTCACTCTATCAGACATGCTATCGACTGCATCACACTCTTATTTACCTCGCGTTCCTCTGCCTACTGTCAACTGCCTAACATGAATAATTCAGCAGCACCGAAATAATCCCACACTTAGCACAGAAAGAGCGCTTTTGTTTCCTCTAAGCAGCAGGCATGCAAAGTGCTGTTCTGCTTCAGGGTTGCAGCTCCGTGTGATTGGTCGATTCGTTAAAAAGCTCCTCTTGAGTCTAACTGCGCTGATGGCAGCGTGCACAGGAAAACGTCAGGGGGGAGCTACTCCTGCTAATATTTCAGTCTGAAAAGTTCCACGTTGTCTTGGAAAGATCTGCGGAGACTGATGCAATAAAACTCTAGAAATAACTTTTAATCTGCAATCATCAGGAAATCTTTGTCAGATTCATGTTGATGTTGGTAAATTGAACTTTTTCCAGGATTGATTAAGTTTCCTGACGTAATTGTACGACATTGACTTGTTTCTAAGTAAAGAAAAGTTAAGCACTCAGTCCATTAGGAGTGGAAGTGTGATGTGTTTTATCTACATCAGCTCCTTTTTGGCCGTAATGTAGTTTATGTGAGAACAGACTTCACAATGTATCATTTGTTCATCATTATCACAGTATCAGCTTCGGTGATACCAACAGTGCAGGTGATTGCAATATGCAAATGACTTCTTTGACCAGTCCCAGTGTTTGCTGTAAGTAATGCAGTGACGTTGCTGTATTTATAGTGAAACGTTTTGACTTGAGTTGTATATAGTCTCCTAGCACTGAGATGTGGAGCACTGGAACCATGTTCTTCAAGCTGATGGAACTCCATCCAATAGATCTGGGATGAGTTGGAGTGGAGTTTGTTGTGAACAAGTCATCCAACATCAGTACCTGAGCTCACTAATGCTCTCGTGGCTGAACCTCATGGTCCACTATGTTCAAATCTGGTCCAGAAGGACATTGTCCTGCACAGTCTGGTGTTTCTCATGCTCAATACACAGAGCTAAATTAGCTAAAGCATTAAAATCCCAGGCTCATTACATGCTAAGGCTTATTATTCGGTAACTACATGGACTTCAGTGTTTCAATTTTTAGGTTATAGGAGTGTGTAATAAAACATTGGGCCTGCTGAAGGACCTATGGTTAAGTAGGTGTGTCCAAGCAGTCTAATGCTAAGCCAAAGTATGTACAGACTCATGAACTTGTTGTCCCACCTTCCTGTGGCTTCTTGAGGAAGTTGACCAGCTGATACAATTGAGATGAATAAAGAAACATTTCATTGATATAACAAGCAGTGGCCACTGGAGACCTCTTATGAATCTCTCTGGCAGTATATGCAGTGGGGCATGATTTGCTTTTTAAAGTACTGGACATATGACTGAGACTGATTTGTTTACTGTTAACGCTTCGTGTGTAACACCCACGCAACCAGCCGGGGTGACCGAAGTGTGAATGAAGTGTGTGTAATTAGTATGAGGCATTGCAGTCCTTTAGGGAGGGCGCAGAGGTACGCAATGATGTCATATCCTGTCCCCCGTGAGTGTTTCTGTCTTGTGTTTCTGCACAGACTGGCAGAACTGTTGTGTTGCTAATGAATGAAGTGTATGATTCATTCGCTTAATGGCTGTTTGGTTAGTGCTTGTTATGTACTGACACTTTTTCAGAGCTTTATGACACCATCATTTAATGTTTGCCATTGGATTAGCATGACAATCCATTGCTTCTAAAGCACCTTTCAGAAATATGCCATATTTACTACCTCTAATTCCCCGTCTCTCTCTCTCTTTGTCCTCTTTTTTTTTCTCTATCTATAGGCCCGTTCTAGCACTGTAATTTGATGACTAATCCTCTTCTACTTTCAGACTTGTTTTCTCATCAACAGAAACGCTCTCTACGGACAAATTACGAAGCTTTGCAATGTGTGCTTGTCAAATTTCCTGCCTTTTACATTTTCCTTTATCTGTTTATTTTTTATTGTCAAGGTTAGTTTTATTACCATTGGAAGTATTTTTCTCCCACATCTGGTGATATGAATTCATGCGAGTGTGAGGATATGCTTAATATCAGATTCTCTGTCATAATGATTTATATGGAGACCAAACCCAGTTAATATCCAGTGCTCATATTAAGAGTCCTTTTCCATACAAATTGCCTTTTTTCTGGTGCATTGAGTTTTCCCATTTCCTAAAGTCATCCTGCAGTGTGTATGTTGTGTCTCATGGACCAGATCCCTCTCCTCCATTGGTCTCTCTTCTCCTGGCCTCTATGTCCTGGTCAGTGTCCTGCTAACCTAATTTAATGTTTATAAATTGAGTTAAGAACTAAGCCCTCCATCAGTACAGCAGTTACTGCAGAGAGATGCCGAAATGACATGAAAGCAGCTTCACTCTTACTGCAGCATTTGTAGTAGTCATTTGTAGTAGTGAGAGCACTTTGCAGTGTCTAAGCCATTCATTTTGAATTCAGCATTACTGAATTAAAGCATGCACCGGCTCCATCTGCACACAATGTGATTTACTCCTAATGAATGCTAATAGGACGAGTTGTAAAAGTGTGTGGAGCATAATGTTCCTGTCTTTTCACAGAGAAGATAAAGACAAAGAATAACAAAAAAACCTTTGCACAATAGACCCGTAATCTAACCTACGCCAGTGCTACCATGCTGATAGCTTCTGCTTCAACTTGGAGACTTGCCATAATTGATGAAGACATTTGAGTCCAATGGAACGCTTTAGCTTTGCGCATGTGTTTTCAAATCTGAATCGGAGATGTGGAAGAGTGATGATCCAGCCCGCTCAGGTCATTATCCCACATATTACCGGGTTGAGAAAATTAAAATTTGATTTGTGGAAGGGCTGCTGTTTGGCTGCGCTGGTGGATAACCCCGACGTGAAAAATGTGCCCCAGACTCTCATTTTCAGACCAGCCCTGTTTACTCTTTAACGAGGAGAATTAATTAACCTCATTGATATTCTGTACCTACTACAACTCCAGCTGCTTCCTGACACCCAGGATCCATCTCAGAGCCTGATACACTCTCTTTACTCCAGTCAGCTGATTAGAGACCAGTATTGCTGTTTATCTATTGATAGCAGAAAGTAAATAAGTATCATCTCATGCCTCCAGCAACTTTTTTAGATTAAAATAAGTATGTATATATAATCCCTACTTATATATATATATATATATATATATTAGAGCTGTCGATCGGAAAAAAAAATTAACTAATTAATCGCACAATTTGCTGTGTTTAATCGCGATTAATCGCATTTTTCTTCTTAAGACTGACACTTTTATTAATGGATATTTAAATGTAAAATAAAATAATATAAGACAATATACATCACTTTTTTTACATCAATCAACACAATGTAATTATATTTATATTCAAATATGTTTTTTATTTAATCTTTTTTTCAACTTTTAACAGATTGTCTTGTGAACTGTGCGCTAATTGCTAAGTGCGTTTGATGGACTGTGAGAGAACACCGTCGAATCCACTGTCATGAAGTGAAACTGTGACCGTTCTTTGCAGACTGTGGGCCATGCAGGGCAAATGTTCAAATGGAAGGAGCCTCGCGGCTGCAACCATGTTACGAGCACTGTTTGTGCCAAGTGTAGTTAACTTTCCCGTCATATTCCATTCTTTTGTTACACCCAGAAAATGATCAGCACAAGCATCTGCATAGTTTCGTGTTTCTGTTTTACTCACAGTTAGTGCAAAGGACTGCAGATTCCATTCTGTATTGATGAAGTGCACAGTAACGCCCAGATAGTTGTCATTGCTTACAGAAGTCCAGTGGTCCCCTGTGAGAGCGACACAATTCACTTGTTCAAGCATGTTCATCCTTCGTGCCCACTCACTTTCATACAAAGTGTGCATTCTTGAAACAATTGTTCCTCTCGAGGGTAGATTATAAGAGGTGTCACCTGATGCAATTCGAATAATTTCTTGCAGCCCATCATCTTCTACTGTGCTAACTGGGCGGCAGTTTTTAGCTATCCAGTTAACCAAAGCAGTAGTTATATTCTCACTTACAGGTTTCGTTATTCGTCCGCGAGAACCACACTCCTGTAATGTATACTGACGAGGTCCCGAAGAGATAATTTCGTTAGGATGTTTTGCTTTGAGGTGATATGTCAAAGATGAATTACTTCTGTGATAATTAAATTCAGCTTTGCAAACTGCAGATTACTTTTGTTTTCTCCAAAGACCCATCAGGCAACTTTTTAAAGCTAAACCTTCCACCTAAAACTCCAGCCTTGTCCTTATCCATCTTTATCCAGCAGGGTCTGCTTTGGCGGTACACCTAATAGGTCACAGGTCAGCCTCCACAGGAAGAAAACGCCTAGCTGCGTTAATTACGTTAATTTTTTTTAATGCGTTAAATATTTTACATTAATCGCTACAATTAATGCGTTAATTTTGACAGCACTAATACATATATATATATATATATATATATATACTTTGTTAGTTAGATGTAATGTTTTTTACAATATAAAATTTTTTAAATATTTTTTATAATTAAACTAATTATTTATTATTATTATTATTATTATTATTATTATTATTATTATTATTATTATTATTATATATTGGTATTATTTTATTGAAGGCCAAAGAAACAATGACCATGCAAACTGTCAACTAATTAGCAAAAAAAAAGTTTTATTTATTTGTTTATTTATTTTTTGTCATGGAATAATCCAGTTTAATTGATAAAGAAGGCCTTGTGTTAGAGACCTTCACAGCTTCTAGTCTATTAAAATTAGTCCAGCATAATAAATAATAAAGAGAGTTGCAGAACTTTTTTATAATATTATTCTGCTACACCCATGGGCACATCAGTCTAGTCAATACAAACTCAACACCAAAGTGCTGTAGTCTGACACATACTCTGAGTGCTGAAAGATGGAATTAAAATAGAGCTGAGAAATGTAAAAAGTGACATTTTCTGCCCAGTTAACGCCATCATGTCCTCTGGCATAACACTTAGGGAATGCTGATGCAATGCTAAGACTAGGAGTAGCGCGCCTTGACACAGAGCCAAAAGTACTCTAATGGAAACTGTGCACTTATGAGTTTAGCATTGATTTCTGCAGAAAAATCTCGTTGGTTTAACTGAGAAAATGTTTATGATGAAACAGGCCTTCATCTCCCACACATTGACTTTAAAAAGGGGGAAAAAAAGATTTTTTTTATCTGTCTTGCCATATAAGCAAAAGTGTTTGATTGGTGAAAACATTGCTTCTACTAAAAGTTATTTAATTCCAACACTTCACAATTAGTGTGTATCTATTAACTGTACTTAAGACTGTATTAAAATTGTTTAATAGTTAAGTAATATCTAAATTAATGACTAATTAATGCTAAGGATCCATTATCTTCAGCTTAATCCTGGTCAGGGTCGCGGTCCCCTACCCCTTCACCAAATGAACATAGCTAAACAGGACAGGGGGCCAGTCCATCGCTGACCATATACTCACACCAGGACAATTTAGAATACCCAGTTCACCATGTGTTTGGACTGTAGGAGGAAACCTATATCAATGAAGGTAATAACTAAAATGGACACAAAAGATGGCAGCTCTGCATATAACCCATCTACGCATTGAAACACATATACACACATATTAGGGAGCATTAGACAGCCCTTTCCACGTTTCCTGGAGTAGTTGGGGATTAGGTGCCTTGCTTACGGGCACTTCAGTTGTGGTCTGTTGGTTAACTGAACCGGTTACTGTCTGGTAACAAGGCTGGTTGTTTAACCAGAAACCCATGGCTGCCCCACTACACCCAAGCCCACCCCAATTTAAAATGGAAGACATGTGTGACTACTGTAAATACATGTAACAAGAAGATTATTCTGTACATAATGAGTAAAGACATGGTTCATTACATTATAAGTTCATTATTTTATTAAACATAAAGACTAAATAAAGAAATGGTGTTCGCAAATATGGAATAAATACTAATAAATAAATAAAAATTATAAACCTTTCCTTAACCCCCTGGAGTAGCCAAAGACACTTATATAACTCTGCGAGATTTTATCCATGAAACAAAAATATTTTTTTTATATTTGTGAGAGGAGCTTAAATAAGCAGAGACACATTTTTCAGCGCAAGTCACGGCGCTGCACATTTTTTCCGCCCACTGATGCAATCCATGTTAATAATATGGTAATTCTGCACATTCCATTGGAGGATTACCGGCCATGAACTGTGTGAAAACCTCCATCAAACAAAGCTCTCACCTGAACAAAGAGCTCTCAACTGAGTGTTCACACTTATGTCATGAATATTCAATGTAGGGTTAGTGGCTGAGTGAAAACACAGTGTCAACTCACATAGCTTTACAAATAAAACCACATGCAATTTCTAAAAACTGTAATGACCAGTGTGTAGCCAACACCTCTGTTTTCACATTTTTGAGCTCAAAAGTCTTGGCTGGAAATGTTTAGAGTATGTTTTTTCACAATATATAAGCACATCTGTATTCTGTATTTCACAATATTATAAGCACAAACAGGTTTTTGGAAAATCTAAGTTTAGAACATTATTTTCTGCTAATTATTTTCTGAATACCAAGACTGGTCTTCTAACACTGCACTGCCACTGCATTAATATGAGATATTTTACTCTGTGTTCTCTTTGTCATAATGATCAATA